>PVKE010010559.1:0-42202 GCA_004027555.1 Craseonycteris thonglongyai | reverse complement strand
TGTCCCCGAACCGCTGCTTCCCTTTCCCTCTCCCGCTCTCCCCTTTTTTCTCTAACCTTTGTGTGTTGTTCCGTGTTGTGTGGTTCTCTTAGTTGAGGTTTCTTCTCAGGGTTTCCCCTGTGGATTCCCCTCTGTTCACAAGGCCCTTCCCAGGCAGTTATCGGCGTTCTCCTCTCATGCCGCCATCTTGGATCTCCTCGAGTATGTTCTTTAAATGCTAGCTGTTTAGTAGGGGTAGTCATCATAGTAGTAATAATAATGTTAGATAATTAGATCTTTAAAATACTACGGTATATAGAATATAAAACCCACGTAAAAATACACCTATGCAAAGTTATGACTACTTTTATTTCTGAGCATATATGCATCTTTTTCTAACAACTGGAACAAAAATAAATTCAACCAATCAGAACTCAGAAGGATCCTAATCATCTGTGGATCACTCATACACTCACACAATTGTTTATTGTAGCCAATATCAGAATTAAAGGCCCTTGCCCCTGGCCATCGCCATTCTCTCTGCTTCTGTGAGTTTGATACCTCATACAAAGGGACTATTGTAGCATTTGTCCTTCTGTGCTGGCTTTTTGAATTTAGCATAATGCCCTCAAGGTTCATCCAGTTTGTTGAATACAACAGGGTTTCCTTCTCTTTTAGGATGAATAACAATCCATTATATTTATATTTACACACCACAATATACTTATAAACCACATTTTCTTTATCCATTGAGGGACATTTAGGATTTCACTTATTTTCACGTCTTTGTTATTATAAATAATTTAAAAAGAATTAAAAATTTAAATATACATTGCCCAAATAAACCCTGCTAGGAAGACTTTTTGTTTGTTTGTTTGCTTTGTTTATGTTGAGAAGTCTGTGCCTTTACTGGCAGACCAGGCTAGCTGACGAGGGTGAAGTGGAAGGAGTGGGTGGCCTGCATGCCACGCGCATGCTTCACGGGCTTTCAGGTGACGCAGAACTTGCCCAGGTAGTGGCTGATCGTCTCTGACTTGATTTCCACCGGGTTGAAGGTCGTGCCATTGGCGATGCCCACCATGCTGCCAATTATCTCCGCAAGACAATCACACCCTACAGGTGTTCCTTCATCACCTGGGGCTTCTCCGGGGGCCACACCGCCCTCTTGGCCTGGCGCAGGCTCTTCAGCAGAGAAGAGCTGCAGCCTCCGCAGGGTGGGATTTCCCTGGCACCGTGGGGCTCAAGATGCGTCAGCCACTCTGCTGCTCTGCTCGCGGGATGGGGCGCCCAGGTGGTCGAGGTCTTCACCAAGGTAGGTGAACTTGCACAAGGGCCACTGTTGCTTCACCTCCACTTCTGTTACCTTGTTGCTTCTTTAGAGAGCTTTCTATGTCGTTTCCATTGTGTAATTTCCAATGGCTCTCCTGCCTCCTTGCCCACACAACTTCTGACCCATTGCCTCAGGGTCAGTTCAAACCTGAACCTGTTTACTGCCATTTTCACAGAAAACAACCAATGTCATGAGTAGGGGAAGGAGGTTGGAAGAAGAGGACAGTACTGTTCCACCCAAAGGTAGGCCAGGGGCAGCTTCACAGAATTCAGACTAAACAGCTGGTGTCCTCATAATAAATACAGCCACTCCTCACTTAATGACCTTCCTGTTTAGGGCCAGTTCTCCAGATGGGGAATCTCTTTGCTCAGTCTGTGTGAGTCTCAGAAACCCTTCTCAGTCTTTGTCCCGTTCCCACAGTACATTAGAATTCACTGCACAAAGCATTCACAATCACACACACAAGACTACCTATATACTCCGTTTATAAGTGTGTCAAGTGATATCTATTGAAAAATGCATAGCCTGTGGTCCCAAAACACACTACAAGACATCTGCCTTTAAGCTTCTCACTTATCATCCAATTGCTTAATGACCTAGTCATAAGAATAGAACTCTTGTTAAGTGAGAAATACCTGTCTTCTAAAAATGGGCTGCAGAGGAAATGGGGTAGGCCCATCAGACGCTGTACGGAGCCTCACCAGTCTATGTCAAACCCAGAATAACCAACACCTGGAGAAGAATGGGGAGGACTAGGCTGGCAATCTTGTGGAAAGTCACAGTTCTTCCATGTTGGGAAGTGGGGAAAGTCTGAGGGCAGGAAGAGCTTCACCCTTTCTGGTAGAAAAACTTAGCTCTAGTGTTGGGAAGTCACACTCAGAAAGGCTGTGAGAGGATGAGCCCCTGATAGGAATGACGTATTTGGACTTATGATACCTTCATTCAGAGTGTTAACCACAATTGAGATACTTTTGACTGTTTTTCAATTTAATATTGGTTTAAACATAAAGATGTCTGGTTTAACTTTGACATAAATCATGAGCATTATAAATATAAGCAATTTGATTTTTAAACTCCAAATACACTTCTTAATCAGATCACAAAAGCAAAAATTTTCCCCCACAATACGTGGTGTTTTTTCACCCTACCTTTAAATTACATTCAATATCTGAACAAAACATGGCATATCTCAAGTCTTATTTTGTCATCAAAACATGATTTTTCTTCCAAATGTAATTTGAGTACCTTTTAAGAAGCTTTTGATAAATGGAAAATAGTTGAAAATTGTCTTTATATATAATTCATTCAAAAAACAAATACTTAATGAGTTTTGCTATGTGCCAGGGCACGTTTCTGGGGTTGAGCAATGAACAAAACATAAATGATTGTTTTCATGGACCTTACTTTTAGTATGTGCGTGAATATGTATGTTGGCAGAAAAGACAAAAAAAAAAAAAATTAACAAGCAGGGTCTAGTCAGTGTATATAAGAAAATAAGTGAGAGAAATGAAGCAGGTAGAGGAGACAGAAATTCAGGAAAAGGGAGTAATTTTAAGCTCATCAGGAAAGATTTTAATTCTAGGTATATCTGCACGAAGACTTAATACAGAGGAACAGAAGCAAATTCTGGAAGTACCGGTGGTATCTGGGGAAAAGGCTCATATATGCATGCATTGAAAATAGCAAGTGCAAAGGCCCTGTGGAAGGAGTAAGCCTGGAAATATTAGGAGCTGCAGCAGGTCTAGTGTGGTTGAAGAAGACTGGTTGATATCAGTTAAGCCCAGAGGCAACTCATGTGGAGTCTTGTAAGCCATTATAAGGAGGTTAGCTTTTACTCAGAGAGTTTTAAGCAGAAAAATAACATTATTTGAGTTATTTTAACAGGATCAGTCTGAAAGTCCTGAAATAAATTGTTAGGAGGCAAAGTTAGAATCAGGGAGACTAGTAATAAGCTATTACAATTAACAGACAAGATAATGAAAGTGGCTTATAAACTCTGGTAGTGACAAAGGAGGCCATGAGATATGGTCATAATTTATATGTAATAATATAATTATAAAACATAAAATAATATATTAATATATATTAATACAATATAATAATATATAATATATATGTAAGATAGACTTATCAAGATTTGCTGATGGACTGGATGTGGTTGTTAAAGAAAGAAATGTTGAGAATGACTCCAAGGTTTCTGGCCACAACGGAGCTGCCCTGAGTTAGGAAAGGCTTTAGTTGGGGGTTTTGGAGGGAGGGTCGGGGCATGTTGAATTTGAGAGGTCTGCTAGGGAAGATGGCTGGGTATTAAGAGTTTAAAGCTCAGGGAAGAAGTCTATAGACTGGAGCTATAAAGCATGAATCAATTACTGTAGATAATATAAAAGCAAGTACTATTATGTAAGATGTAATTATTACATAATATATAAAGTTCAAAAATAAATTTCTTAATTTAAAATTACTTTTTTATTATTCTCTCCCTGAATATGATTTTTTTTTTTTTTAATTCTAAGAGGGACATTGTGAGATTACATATCACTATGAAAGTGGCTCACAAATCAAAGATTGAAAAATACTATACTTCCCAACTATACTTCTATATTATCCCTATGGTTAATTTTAGCTTAAAAATCACTGGACTTTTTAATATGGATAGAAGCTTTAAACTACAGTATATCTATCTTAGCAATAGTATTTCACAAGTAAGAAAGGAAACTTCTGTGCGATAGGTGAGCTAGGCCTGACTAATAAGACTTCAATCTTAGCTCTGACTCAAAGGCAAAATTCAGAGCCAGTTTCACTTATACCATTGGTTTCCAACCTTTTTCCACTGTGTACGCCTTTTAAACCCAATTCCCTAAATTGTACACCTTGTTTCTAAATCAGCTATTTTTAAATACCCTTTTGTTCAGTGCCTATCTTAATGTAAAGTAGTAAGTTAGGAAAGAAAAATTACAAACCACAGATTTAATTTTACAATATTTGTAACACAGTTAAATATTCATAATGATGAAGTAATTAACAAACTTAATTATTAATAAACTATTTGTGTTATCTGAAAAGTCTGTAATAATTGTTATGCAGATCACTAGCTGGTTGAAACATTGTGAGTGAGATCATGGAATTTGTTCTGATGCACTTAGTTTGTTGAAATCAGGTTCAAAAGATGCAAGGTACAGCCTTAAATCTGGATTTGCATTAAGCTTGTTGTGGTACTTATGAAGGTGGAAGAAGAAGAAGCTCTAACTGACATGCTTAAAAGTCACTGACAATAATAACTGGGACTATGTTAAACATTAAATTATAGCAGGACTTGAAAAGAATCACAAGTAATGACAACGCACTTTTACTCAATCGATAAGTAAACTCATCAAATCGTCTGGCTACAGATGTATTTATATGGTTGGGGAAGTTCTATAAATGTCATAAGTGGATTGTTCTGAAACTGTGTGTAAAGATTGGTAGAAGGGGGATTTGAGGGAAGGGTTCTTAGGCACACCCTCAACAATCATTTGCTAATGTGATATAATTTTGAAATGTCTCCATTAACGGTGATTCAAACTTAACTAACATTTTGCATGTTTTTACTTGTTTTTTCACCATTACTGATTATTTTTCGAGTATTCTTGAGGGGCCTAGAATGTACCCCGGGGGGTATGTGTACCACCGCCTAGGAACTGATGACTTATACTATTGCTTCAAACTGCCCTCTGTAACTTGAGGCCTCTACCCATTGGTTTAACATTCTCTGGACTTTTCTTCTTAAAAGCTATGCAGCATTCAAAAGTATCTCTGATTCGAAGACGCATCAGCCTTTCCAACGCTGCTTATCTCATGAGATGTGATCCTAATGCCTTCCTCCAGAACAGCCCACACTTGAGTCCCAGGCCTCGTTCCAGGCCTAGGCAAGAGATAATATCTGAAGAAGAAGGGCAAGCATAAGGCTTCTGGTGTCCTCTTGACATAGGACAGGGTAAAACAGTGGTATTTCATACTGCAGAACAGAACACCTTGCCCTGAAGGATAGGGGCCACTCTACCCTTAAGACACACCCAAATCAGTTGTGAGGGTTGTGGTTGTCTCGGAAAGTCTCCTAGAGAAGATGATGCTGGAGGTAGCACTTGAAAGACTACTGGGCACAGGTTATCCTTGACAAAGGAAATAGCATGTTCAAATGCACAACTGTGAAGTTCAACCATTTGTGATAAATATGAAGCATTTGGTAGGACTCAGATGTAGAGTTCTTATGAGGGTGTGTCAAGAAAATGATGAAAATATTTTAAAAAGAAAAAAGCTTGTATGCTTTTCTAAGGAGTTTAGACTGTAAGGTAGTAAGGAGCCATTAAATTGTTTTAAGAGGTTAGCATGGACAGGTTTTTGTTTGTAAAATACGATTGTGATAGAAAACAATGAAAAAGAATAGAGAAGGCAAGCGAGGGGCGGGTGGATTCATTATCAGCAATCTATGTGACAAATAATGAGAGCAGAAACTGTGGGAAAGCTGGGATGGCTCGGCGGGTTAAGCGCTTGCTTTGAAGCCCTGAGGACCAAGGATCAAATCCCGGCTCCGGCCCAGGCGGACCCACATGCTGAACTGGGGAGTGCTTCCCGAATGCGGTGAGGCCCCTAGTTCAGTTAAAAAAAAAAAAAAAATCATTAAAAAAAAAAAGAAAGAAGCTGTGCTGATGGTGAAGATGCAGTGATTTTAGGAAACCTCATGAAGGGGAATTGATATAAATTAGAGACTGTCTGGATGGAGTGAGTGAGATAGAGAGGCCTAGGAAGACCCTCAGCGTCCGGTGTGGTGATGAATAGAGAGTAACATCAATCATTGTCAGGCAGGTTTGTGAGGAATTCCGTTTTGGAGTTGACATGACTGTGGAACTATAGTGACAACATCCAGTAAGTAGTGGATAATGAGGGTGGAGCTCCTGAAAGAAGCTAAGTGAGAATCTCAGCAACAAACAGGCGCCCAACCCAAAAAGTAATTGAACAGGTATTAACAAAAGAACTGTTTACAGAGGTATGAGTAGGATTAAGCAGCTAACTAGGGATCTAGGGATCGGCAGGGTCTGAAGGAGGAAGAGGAGGAAGGATTTACTGAATGGATAGAGCTGCAGCTGTAAGTGAGGGTCACCTGAAAGGTGCTGTGGTCTGTGGGAGCCGAGAAAGGCCACATTGCCTTTCTTTAAAGCAGTCCACATCTCCTATGGGCTGCCGAGGACTATGGCCGCTGGCTGTATGAGATACTCAGGAGAGGGTAGTCAGCCAGCTCAAAGAACTTGTCCTTTGCATTAGCCTAGGGAAGACTGCCCAATAACAACACTTTAATCAATTATCTTTGGATTAATACAGTATTACATCTGTAAGTAACACTGACAACTGTTTATAGAATCCTAATTGCCTGATAAGCAGTGCTATTAGTAGTTAAACCTGTAAATCATTAAAATTAGAAAGGACTACAGATATTACCTACTGAAGTTTATCAATACACATCTCTGGATGTGCACATATCTGTGAACAAACACTGCGAAGGGGACATATGGAACCAGAGAATAACACAACTATGAGGCATTCTTTAAAAAAATAAAAAATTTATTTTACTGTTTGAGAGAAGGTAAGAGGGAGGGAGAGAAGGGGGCAGGCCCAGAGCAATCTCCATAGTTGTACACCATTAGTTGTGACAGTTTCATTCCACACAGATGGACCTGAGGCCATGTGGGGTGGGAAACAAACTGGGGGCCTCCCGTATGGGAGGCAAGAACTTTTGCCACCATTCTGGGGGGGTTACCAGCTGTGCCACAGTTCAGCATGTGGGTTTGCACAGGTCACAGGGACAGGATTCAATCCCCAGACCTCAAGGGTGCAAGGCACGTGCTCAACCAGCTGAGCTATCCCAGCATCCTTGATAAGACATTCATTTTATATTAAAATAATCACACATATATTATGGAATAAAATGCAAATATATTTATGTGAATTTTAAATATAAAACAGAAGATGTGAAGTAATATCATGTGTTCACATTCCTCTTCCATGAGGAAATTTTTGAGAAGCATTATTTCTAGTTCTCTCGTTGGCTTTGATGCTGAAATCCACAAATCAAAATCTGTCACTTTTATAAAGTCTGCATGATCTTGGACAAATTATTAAAGTATTTTGAGCCTTGGATTTCTCATCGGAAATCTCCTGATGAAAATATTTAATTAAATGAGGGTTAAATGAAGTGATTTCTGTTAAACACCTAGCATAGTGGTTGACAACACAGTATCTAAATACACACCCTTTTCTTCCTCAGCTCTTCCTCCACTAGAGATGAAGTTACTGAGAGTGGTGCTGACTTGTCCAACACCACGGTCAGTTCATGAAAGAGTCAGAGCCATGAAAGGGAAAGACTGAGGATCTGCTATGATTCTGTAAAGGATATGAAACATGTAATGTCTTCAATCCGTACAAAAGCCCTTGTGAATTAGACTGGAAGCCCCTTCCTGGCTCCCATCCCAGTAACCTTCTGCTATGGCACACTGCTTTTCTTTGGACCCACTGCTTGCTCAGCCTGTAATGACGTTAACTTCCAAGAAGCCCCCTGAGACATTCACATGGAATATGCCCTCTTGTTCTAGCTTCTCTCCTGGTTACTATGATGACAGGTGGCTGGAAAGTCAAAAATGGATGGGGTTCTGGAGAAGCAACACTGAGCAGCTGGCAGGCCAAGGTCAGGAAGACACCCAGATTCAAATGATTTTAGAAGACTGGAATCAGACTTAAAAATCTTTCGTCCTTCCAGTTTCTTTCCTAGAGGGAATAACTTAGGATGATCCCAAATGACATTACTTTTAAAAAAATAAAGAATATCATATCTTTATGCAATTGCCAACTTGGAAAACACTAGCAGCAAAGGAGGGAGACATGGTCTATAGCAGCATTTCCCTCAGGCTTCCCCAGGGATGAGTCTAACACACTTCTGGCTCAGAAGTGCTGGCCAAGGGATCGTAGCCACTACTGACGTCGCCCATTCGTGGAGAATCTGCTACCAATCCATTCTGCTAGTAGATAGACAAGGCTGCATGACACAGCATCTTTAAAGTAACAAATGGTACTTTTTCAGGATTACTACATGATACCCCTTCTTGTACTACCAGGGACCACTTTGATTAATTCATTTTAGCTCTCTTTTACCAATACATCTTTCTGCTGCTCAGAAAGGACATGAAAGTATCCAGAGGCACACACAGAGCTGAGAAACATGCAACTACCTGAGCAAGCACACAACTAAATACAAATTCACTTCACCATGTGTCTGGCCTTGACTGAAATGATGAATTGTGTCTGGACAGATCATGGGGCAGAGAGGAAGAAGAGAGAAAGAAGAAAGCATAGAAATACATATTCTGATTCTCCAAGGATGAGTCTAACACACTTCAGAAATGCTGGTCTATATCTATATCATCTATATCTATAGTTATTTATTTACTTATTTAACCACCATTAATCATGAAAAGGAAATGTCTTACTGATGAGAATTCTGAGGCTTTTAGTAGGTACCGTAGAGATGAGGAGTGCTAATAAACAGAATTGTTGCTTTGTAGATAACTTGCCATACTCGGTTCTCAGAAAAACCTGGGCTGACCTCTATATCTCTCTTTTGCCAAGAATTTTGGCTCAAATTCATGATTCCTTGATACAATAAAAACCTTAAAATAAAAATGTAAAATTTCTATGCTTTCTTCTTTCTTCTTCCTCTCTGCCCATGGTCTGTCCAGACACAATTCGTAGGCCAAGTGATTTAATTTCCCTGAGCCACAGTTTCATTTTCTATAAAATAGAGATGACAATAGCTCCAAGTCTACCTCAAGGTTGTTTTGATGATAAAGTAATATAATAATATGTACAAATGTCCTTGTAGTTGTAAAGAACTATAAAATGATTAGCTGTTAGCTGTTATATTAGACATTAAAATATTAAAATGTTTCTGTCCAGTCTGCTATCAACTCCATTATTCTAATTACTCAGTCAAAAACTGTACCCTTGACTCCTCTCTCTCTTTCTTTCTTCCTTCATAGTCCTCATTTGATCTATATGCAAAATATATGCAGAATCAAAATACTTCACACTAGTCTACTTCTACCTGTTTCAAGATACCATCATCTTTTATCTGGATTTCAGCAATATTCTAACAGGTCTCTGCTTACACTTGTGCCTCCTCCCCTTCTCACCTCCCCTTCCCGCCATGTCCCCCAACTCCACCCCCACCCCGCCCTGGTATTTTCAACACAATAGCCAGGGTGATTTCTTTAAAATACAAGTCAGATCATGATACTTCTTTGCTTAAAAACTAAGCAAAGAATAAAAGCTAAAATCCTTAAGTAGCCTACAAGTCTTTTTATTTCAAGGATTGTATTGCTAATGAATTAGAGCATATGTTTCAGCACAGTTCTTCATCTTGAAGACTATCTGAAAGACAATGGAACCTTTCATTTTCATCCTGAACCTCCCACAGGGCTCAGCCTGATCTCAAGCCAGCTCCCTACCTGTTATTATCCCCGTGCTAGTTTATAAGACACAGCTTTGGATCAGGCTCCCAAAGCTCTAGAAACCTTTCCACATGGATAGAGCATCAGGAACCCACATGGAATCCTCTAAAACTCAGAGGAATTAAACTCACAGACAAGTCAAGGGAAGGAACAGGGTTGACCACACTGCAATGTCAGACCTCTGTGTCTATGTGCACGGTGTTCCATTGCTGTTTCTTCTTTGTCACTTGTCCAAATCGCACCCATTAGTCAGGTGGAGTTTAGATGCCTCTGCCAGCCTGGACCCTCACCTGATCCACCCAGTCAAGAGTGCTTGTTCCTTCCTCCATCCCACCAACATCTCTTCTAGTTTAACCTGTAAATCATTTTTAAAATCTTAATCCACTGAATACATCTACTAAATTGTCACTTCCTTGTAAAAGATGGCTCATTATAACATTACTTCTCAAGGCAGGTGGGAAGAAATTCCTTCAGAATTTTGGAGTGGGTATTAAAGGCAGATGGAAGAAAATAACACTTTCTACAGGGTAAAATACCCTCTTAGAGGGATCTAAGAGGGTATTACCTTCCCCACCTTCCTCTTCCTCACTCTCACTTCAGTGTATTAACTGTATGAGGATATTGAAAGTTGTGGACTACACTAGTGTTACCCTAAAGCAAGTCAGGGAGAGCTGTTCGGCAGAATCATCTAGGGCAATCTAAATACATGGACTCACTCCTGAGATACTTCTCTGGAAGTCCCAAGAACTACAGTATAAATAGATATGGGCCGGGACCTAGGTATAAGATTCAGGATCAAACGGTAAGGAAAGTTTAACGAGATCTGGCTTAGAGTCTAATTCAGGGGTGTCCAACCATTTGGCTTCCCTGGGCCACACTGGAAGAAGAATTATCTTGGACCACACATAAAATACATCAACACTAACAATAGCTGATGAGCTTAAAAAAAAGAAATCTCATGTTTTAACAAAGTTTATGAGTTCATGCTGGGCTGCATGCAAAGCTGTCTGGGGCCACAGGGCTGGACAAGCTTTGTCTAATTTTAGTAAGTTTTTAATAGAAGATGGTGATTATAGATGATAGAGGGAAAAAATAAATAAGGTAAAAGCAGATGCAGAAGTCATAGCCCCAGCATGGCACAAGAGAGGAGGTGACCTAGCTAGAGAATGTGATTTTCCAATTTAAGATCATTTTATTTTCTTTGCTTTGCCAATATATTCACTAATAACTCACAAATAAAGTTTTGATTTAGGCTTAGGGCACCCTCAGGGAATGAATATGTGGACCAAAGATTATGGTGCCCTTTCCTTTGGAAAATATATTTCTCTGAGTAAATGACTAAATTGACATCCTAGTAACTAACTATACATTAGTCTGTGTGGACTTGTTTATTGTGAGTCTGTTCTAAGAGACACATCTGTTATCATTATTTCAACAAAATCAGGTTTTGGAATTTGCAAACCTCCAGGCCTTGGAATACAGGACAAAGCAAAGGTTCACCTCATAAAAACCCATGGCTGGTGGAAACCCCTGAATACCCCACTACCTTTTACTCATTAATATATTATTAATACATGAGAAATGAAAAATAGGGAAGATCTGGAGGCTTAGATACAGGTCTTGACTCTGTGACTGATTTGCTTTGTGATATTAACCAACAGTACCACTTACGGTACATATTATATTCCTATGTCCCCAGACATGGTCCTTGACATCTTATGTCCATCGTTCTGTTTAATCAACCCACTAACCATGCAAAAGAGTTATTATTTGGCAGATACTCCTAGACTTTTATACCTTCACAGTTCTCTCCTTTGCCCTTAGATAGAGGCAATGTTTTATTTCAGGTTTGGGATACATAAAATGTATACACAGAAGGACTGGGCTTCTCGCAGCAGTCTTTGTCTCTAGGGTGACTTTAAGAATGAGATCTACTTGCTAAGAATGCAAAATAGAAACAACCTGGGTTCCTGAGGACACTATACATTCCCTGAATGTTCTCCCTCTGTAATTCTTTTACATAAGAAACAAATAAACCACTATAATTTTCAGTTTTCTTTATATGTTGCAAATATAACCCAAAGTGCGACAGAAATGAAATCTCACTTTAGATTGAGGAAAGCAGGTCCAGAGAGATTAAGTAATTCACCAGAGCTCACACAGCTCATGAGTACTGAGCAGAAATTCTTCACCTGGCAACACAATACTGAGGCCAAAGTTCTATACTATATCACCTACAGAGAAAGATCTTTTCCTTTTATGTTTGGTGTAGACGAGGCACACTGGTATCTGTTGATGTTTTTTATTGTACTAGGTAATCTTACATGTATTATCTTGTTTATCCTTTAAGCTTATGTTTCTCTATGTCTAACAGTTAGGTCATTTAAATAAATTATCTCTTCTTTTCACCTCTATAAACCAGGTGAAAGGCCTTTTCCTATAGTCTAGCAGGGCACACGTGCCTGTCTATAGCCAAGGGTAGGCTAAGGTCCTTTCTCCAAAAAATAATCTCTTCATCTTTAATAAACACTCATACATGAGATTCAAACAAGCCAAACATGTCCTGTTTCTCTGCTTTGTTTTCGAAGTTACTCACACATTGGGCAAATTGTATTAGAACCTTAAGCCCCATTAAAAATAAAAGTGAAGAAAACAGAAGTACATAGCTCTCTTGCCAGAGGAAATAAATAAAAGGAGAAAGAGAGAGAAAGGCTCATTCTACAAAGCAGCAATATCACATTATGACATTAAATAAAGAAGAAACACACACACACAAGGAAAGCAAGTAAAAACTAAAACTAGAGAATTCTGAAAACATTATCACTCTCTATTAAGTACAATTAAAGTGTTGAATATTAAAAAAAAGGAACAAAAACAACATATACACAGAAGCAAAATGAAACCTTTAAAAAAACAAGAAGAAAAATAATTATGTAATTTTAGGATTAGAAGGGATGTTCTAGGCATAGAAGAAAGGAAGAAGTCACAAAGGGAAAAAATCAATAGATTTAACTATTAAGAAAAGTTGAAAAAGGGGGTAACGGGATGGCTCAGCAGGCTGAGTGCTTGTCTTGCAGCCCCAGGGTCCAAGGATGTATCCCACCCTGGCCTGTGCAGATCCATATGCTGAGCTGGGGTGTGCCCCCCGTTCAGTTCTCGCTGGGACCTCCAGCCGGGTTCCTGCCCTGTGTGACCCTGCACCCACCTGTAGAATGAAGCTATATAGAAAACCAGTGACATGCAAATGTGGAGACAGCTCAGGGCCCTCCCCCATTTTCTCTGTCTCTATCTCTATCTTCCTCTCTGTCAAAAACAATAAAAATAAATCTTAAAAAAAAATTAAAAGAAATATAAATGACAATAGGAAAAAGTTAAATTTTATGAGAAAAAAATTGCACATTACAACGATAAACATTTTTAACACATAAACAAACATATTTAAATGACACCATTTAATATTAGCGTCTTTATTCATTGATGGTGGGGAGATGATAACATACACAGCTTCTCTAAAAAGGATTTTTGCAATAATTATTTACCTAAGAATTCAGACCACAATTTATATGCAATATTTTCATTTTTCAAATATTTTATTAAGTGTGACCTTTGGCTCTTGAAACAAAAGCCCTCTTAAATTATGAATATTTAGTTTAACTGAAAATATTTATATAACAAAATGCACGAACAGGCTCCCCAGACTTCCAGAAATAATTTGCTAATGCTAAATTTCTCTGAAGCTGCGCGAATTTTCCAAGGGGAGTACCTGGAAGTGCTCTAAAATCCTTCAGAATCTGAAAGTTCTGGTGTGATGGTTAGGAGAAAAGTTTCATTCATTCATCCACCTATCCATTCAGCAAGTGGTTTTTGATTATCTACTAGTGTGAATTATGGTGCCAGACACTGAGGATACAATAATGAACAGAAAACATATGCAATTGCTGTACCTATGGGCCATATAGCCCACTGACACAGGTCAATTAATCAAATCATTATACAAACTAATAAGAAAATGGCAACTGCAGAGATTTGTGCTTTGAATCTCTATGGTACTCTGAGAACAGATAATAGGAAAATGAGGAATGACAGACTCTTATGAGAATAGAAACTTCACAGATTTGATACTCATGATTTTAACTATTTTTGTGATATACTTGAAGGTCTCTGATGTTTAATGAATGAATGAGCCCTCCTCCCTGTGGCTTTGTTTGTTTGTTTGTTTTCTCTTTGAGGCACTGGGAACTAGTGAAATTCTCTGAATTCATCCCTTGTGAATCACAAAGGTCTTTCCTGCAGTTAGTATTTCTCCCAAGATTGGAACTGTTTGAAAAGTTAAGCTTTAAAGAGCCTACTGTCTTTAACTGTTATGAAATTAGCATCTGTTTTATTCACAGTTGTATCCTTTGTACCTATATCTACTGTATAATCGGTGCCTAATATATATGTTTAGATTGAAATACCAGGGTGACTGCTTTAGAAGTGTCATAGGAAGCTCTAAATAAGTGACGTGCTTGTCAGAATCACCTAGTGGGCTTAAAAAAAGAAAAGAAAAAAGAAACTGTGTGCACCATCTCCTTCAGGAATCTGTATTTATTACAGAACCCAGGTGATTCTGATGCAGTCTGTTGGGAATCTGTACAAAAAAAATATTTAGGTCCATTTAAGGATTACATCGCATTTCTCTCCTTTTATTTTTCTTTTAACTGACCTGGGTACTGTGAGAAAATTGAAGAAATGCCATTAAATATGACACTGATAACAAGATACAGAAGTGCCCCATATGAATGGCCAGAAATGTAGAGAGAAAGGCTAGATATAATTCATTTTTAAAAAGTTGAATATCAGTTATTGTCAAATGCTACATACATACCACTTATTTCCCCCAATAGTCAAATCATCAAGTACATGTTGCATGCCAATGAGGTTTTGTACCTATGCTAGGACTGAGAAATCTGATATTTTAAGGTTAGTACCCTGGATCCTATGGATACTTATGCAAACACAAGACAAGGAAAATAAGATATGAGGGGAAAGAGGAACAGTAATAAAAAGGAAAGGGCTTACATTCCTTGAGCATTTGTTCTAATGAGATGTGATGATGCTGAGTGATCTACAAATATCTCATTTAAGGATTTGATTGTTATCACCTTAGAGATGAAAAACGAAGCTTTAAGAAAGGATTGGATGGAAAGTCTATTTCATTCCTAAGTTTATGCTCTTTCCTCAAGTAGATATAATGAGGATGACACACCCTGACTGTTCTTAAGACTGTCTTAATTTATGTCTGTTGTTCCAGCATAATTTTGAAAGCATTCACTTTCACTTTCAAACATATCCTGATTTTGGTGATAATTATGTGGGATGTGTTAGGGGCTGTTTTCTCTCTTTATATATTCCACCTAAGTAATTGCCATTTTAGATATTACTGAGTCTGGCACGTGAAAAATATTACCTTGAGTCTCAGCTTCTATACTCTTGACCTCTCCCCACCAGCCTTCTTGCTGATCTGATTTTAGCTCCATTTCACCCTAAATGCTTAGTCTTGAGGTAATAACTGTGATTACTGTAATCCCATCCCCATGCCAATGAAAGCTTGAGAAAAGGGTGTGGGACACAAATCAAGCCAATGAGATCCAGAAATATTATCTTTCCATGTAGTACCACTCTTCCCTTGATATTGCTCCCTCTTCCTGTATTCATCAGTACACTGTCAGATGCAAATATTGGAAAGTGTCAACTCCACATGGTTTATACTATAAGGAAATGCATGATCTTAACCAGAAAAATATCCAGAGTTATGGTTGGTACCAGGAGTATGGCTCAGATTCTCTGAGAATTTTTGTTCTTGGATAAGTAACAAGATAGCTTCAGCAGGGCCAGATTTTATTATTATATCCAGATAATGCCAGTGTTTGTTGTAGCTAGATATGGAGAATCAAAGATGACCTAAAGAAGGTCTCTCCTCTCAAGTTCAGTTAAACGTAGAGTGTAAGTGATGGCAAGTGTGAATTGGGAATTGGGAATTGGGAACTGAGTGCCAGGAAGGGACCAGATTATGAAGGACTGTGAACTCTAGATTAATGAGATTGGACATTATTCTCTAAATGGAGAATGTGGGGAATCAAAGAGCCCATTTCCTACCGAAAATGAACACTGGTTACTGAGATATGGTAGCTCAGCCCCATCCTACAGTGCCTACCACCATCTGCTCTAGAACTAATGTCAATGACAGATAAACACATCAGCCATCCAATCAACCAAGTGTGATGAGATGCAGGCAGATATATGGAATGGGGCAGTAGCAGGACTCATAATGCTGGAATTAATGGGCCTTAGTGACTGATTAGATTTGGAAAATGAAGAAGAGGGAAGTTAAATGACTGTAATTTTCAAGTCGGATTGCTTGGAAGATGATGATGTCCTAAACTCTTCTGACCTGGTTAAAGCCCCAAAGGGGAATTTATTATAAGCAGAGTAGCAGCTAATAGTTATTGTGCATTTACAGTCCCAGGCACCATTCTAAAAGCATAATAGTTCTCATTTTCTCCTCATAATGGTATTGATGAGGTAGGTACTAATTCCATCCTCATTTTGCAGATGAAAATGATACTAGAGTTTTTCATCAGGATTACATGGCTAGTAAGTAGTAGAGGTAGGATTTAAATTCAAATATTCCTGTCCAGAGTTTGTGCTCTTAATCACTAGTCAGCATTTTTTTTTTTTTTTTTTTTTGCCATGTCTGAGGTTTGTCTCTCTGAAACAACAGGAATATCACCAGCTCTCAGGAAGTGCTGAAAATAGATTTAGGAGAACTGGTGGCGAGTACGTTGGTATTCATCTTTTATCTCTCATCTCTGCTTCAGTAGCTGCTGGGAAGACTATGGCGATGGCGGGGAAACATGGCTACCTATTGTTCCCAAGTTTACATGCTTGAGTTCTAGCCACAGTGGGTCTCTCACTGAATTTTATTCTTCTTTTTATTCTTACTCACCTTCTAGAGTCCAAATTCCTACCAAAGGAATTCTGCCTAAACTGTGATTACATGCCCAACTCAGGTCCCGTCCTTGGAGGACAGTGTGCCTACTAATCACCAAACATCCCTGCACTTGAAATGTTAAAGGCCTGGATATAGGTCTGTATTTCACAATTACCATTAACAAGTTATTCTTTCTGGGTCTTGATCTCCTCAAAAATAAATTAGCTGTAATTATCGGTGCACAGCCTACCTCACAGGGTGATTGTGAGGACCAAATAGAATAACTCATCCTCCTCTGGTTTGTATAGCTATGACTAATGAAGTGCTTACCATGCATAAGCCCTATTTTATTATAAACATTTTACACATTACTGACATTACCTCTCTCATTGACCCTATGAGATAGGAGCTAATTTATACCCATTTCACAAATGGAGAAACTGACAAACAGGGAAGAAAAATGTGCCCAAGCTCACACAGCTAGAAGCAATAGATCGGGGAACAAAGTTTTTGAATTCATGTTTTTAACAACTCCCAACATGGACGTGAAAACACCTAGCAATCCACAAAGAACAATTCAAATTGTTAATACTGTTGAGCACTGCATTTTAAAACCAGAAAATAGGGGAAGCCAGGATGGCTCAGCGGGTTGAGTGCTCACTTTGCAGCCCCAGGGGACCAAGGATCAAATCCTGGCCCCAGCCTGTACGGATCCATGTGCTGAACTGGGGTGTGCTACCCGTATGGGAGGCCCCAAGTTCATTTCTTGTCCCCTGGTTTGGTCCCTGGCTCGAGGGGGCATATCTCCCATGCAGGAGACCCCCAGCCCAGTTCCTGCCCTGTGCGGCCCCTGCCCACCTGTGTGGAATGAAACCATGTCGAAAATAAATTTGCAACTATGGAGACGCTCTGTGCCCTTCCCCCTTCTCTCTGTCTCTCTCTGTTTCTCTCTGTCTCTGTCAAAAAAACTAAAATAAATCTTTAAAAAATAATAATAATAAAACCAGAAAACAGGGTTATTATGGTCAGAGAATCAAACAAATGAGATGTGATTTATTTTTGTTTGGATCTTTGTTTACACAAGATTTTGGCACTCTGATTTTGTCCTATTTCAGTAGTTGTAGCAAAGATACACACTCAATCCCGGCTCACATTTTTCCCTGTGAATCTTTTGGAAAACATTGTGTTTGGCTTTTGTCACAAACATTTTGATGCCCCTATAAAAAAATTAATACTTTGGTTTATGTGGTTTCATGTGGTTTTTTGGGTTTATGCGGTTTGTGTGGTCTCACAAAATTTGTATAATCTATTGTTGCTTTGAGACCTTGGTTTTATTGAGCTCTAATTCCAAATAGGGTCCCATGGCAAAAGGAAAGGAAAGTGTAAGAAAAAGGAAGTCAAGAACAAAGGGCCAAAGGACCAAGCAAAGAGCCAGGAAAGGGAGAAGAACCTTGTTCCCTTATCAAAGGAGCATGTTCTGGGGAAAAAACTCTTATTTCTAGAAGAAATACCAAATGGAGAGGAAAGGGAGGGGGTGCCGTCAGAATATGGTGAGGCTTACAGGCTAAACTGTAGGACCTGTGGGATGGCTGCACACTCTGAACGCTGGGGCTGTAGATCTTAGAAGAGGGCAAGAGTCTTTACCCAAAGGCCCACCAAGAATGCGGTTCAGTGACTGTGAGTGCAACTCATTGGCCTCTTTCCTTTCTGCTTCCATCGAATTCTGTTTATCAATATATGTCAACCAAATGTCAACTATAGCTTGCTTTTTTGCAGCAGGTTGGGTGGCCAAACTTTGATTAGTGTTCACTCAGGTCAATCAGCAAGATGCCAAGGGGACACTCGGTGTCTGTGGTGTTCCCTCAGTTCACTCAACTGTGGCAGGATAAACACACTAAACGACCCGGTACCTTATACAAGCCCTGACTACTTGTGGATTTGTGCAAGGAATATAAAACAGCACGAAGCAGGTCATTTTTCCCCCCACAAAACTTTAGTTCCCTTTTGAAAGATCAGACTATGTAAAGTTTATAAACAAACAATGAAACAGAATTAAAAGAGAAACTAGTTTCTCATCAAACATTTTGTGATGCAGTAAAGACCGTTCATGTCATTAAGAACTTAAAGAAAAATGAAGCCAAATGACCAGTGTGGTAGGAGAGGGCTTCCTAGGGGAACTTGGGCCTGGGAGTAGTGTAGGTTTGGATAGCGATGGGTAAAGGCCGTTCCATGTAGGAAAGAATGGGAAAGAGGAGGTTTCTTTGATTCATAATCTTATTTACGCAACAAATAAGTTGAACTTCTCTTATGTGGCAGACCCCGTGCTATAATATATATGTTTTTGATGAATGGAATGATGGAGAGTCTACATAAATAGGAGCAATGTATTAGAGAACAGTAGAAGAAGCAAAATTTGGACGAGGCCATAATATGAGAGGCTTGAAAGCCAGGTGATAGACTTGTAGGAAACAGAAAACTATTAAAGGTGCTCAAATTAAGAAATATCATGATGAAATTGTCATTTAAAGAGGATGAATTGAGCTGATATGTCTAGCCAGGACGCAGAGAAGCCAGCCAGAAGAAAATGGCCACAGACTCTGTGTGAATTATTGAGGACCTGGTCCAGGTTGCCAGTAGAGCACAGTGAGGAAAAGACTGACATTTGAAAGAGATGTAAAGTATAGCACAGGGAATGTAATCAGTAATACTGTGTGTATGATGCCGGCTGGGTACTAGACTTATTGGGAGTTCACTTTGTAAGTTATATAAATGTCTAAGCACTATGCTATACACTTGCAACTAACGTAATATTGAATGCCAACTGTAATTGATAAAATAAATAAATAAAAGGAAAATTAGAAAATAAATCAGTGGTACTTCTGAGGTCTTCATGCCATCACTAGGGGTGATAGGCTAGAAACAGGAACTGGGAAGAAAATATTGCTGTATCTTCCTAAGTGGGATGTGATGATGACAGAAAGTAGTAAACACTGTAAGTTCCAATTGTAACTCTGTTAATGACGTGGTCAGAGCATTGCTTGTCTTGTTCCTTTCTATTTTCTCCTGAATAACTCATTTCTGGTACATGATTACCAGTGGATACAGAGAAAAGAAAAGTATAACGTTAGTCTTCTTCACATCTTTAGTGAATGACAAGACTGCACTGAGAAGTCATCGTTAAGAAGATGGCTGTCTCCACTTGACAAGTATTCCCGCGTGGTGTGGAACAGCTGGCTGTTTCCCCTCAGATGCACAATTCTTCCATTGGCACATTGATTTACTAACTGGAGCTCCTTTCCACAGAGGCTGGCACACTGAGTTAATGGCCCTGCCTATGCAGGTGAGAGTGACGGGAAGCAATGCCCAATTACCTACGGATGAATGGCAGCCCATTTCACCTCACTCCAATGAAAACGTTCGTTATTCACCCACAGAAAGGTGCGCTCTGAAGGTACAGCACCAAGGACGTGCGTCTAGATTAGAGCAGAAAAGTCCAGATGAAGCAACTTATCTTTGAAAAAAAAAAAGTATGTTACTGCCAAAATACTACCTTTCTCTCCCAAGAAATGTTTCCAATTCTTAAGCCTCTTTCTTTGGCCAAAGGGGAAGACTGCAATTCCATGTCCCTCTAATCCCTCTTGTTTTCGTACGTTGAGTGTCTTCACAGAGAGCCAACCTAGAAATCTACCCCAGGGGCAGTGTTGTTGGGCAACGAGGCTTTGTGTCCAAACACCCCTGTAGTTCTCTCAGAACTCTACCTTTTCAACAGAATAATTTTAACCCACACACAACTGGGAAACCAGCTGGCTACATTGCAGCTGGCACTCAATAAATCTGTTTGAAAGATGGGAAATTCAATCTTGCTGATGTCAAATTGTTGGATGACTCCTCTCAAGTGGAATTTTGGGTCCATAAATTCAAAGCAGCTTGAAGAAAGATTATATTTTTCACTTTATAAGAAATCTTCACTCAGATTTAACCTTGGTCATTAGTTTAGAACTCTCTCCATTTGCTTAGCTTTCTACTCTCAGAAATTATGAAAATGCTTTACTTCCAAAAGTTAGAAATTCCAACTTATCAAATGGGTACTATTTAATAAATGGTTAGATCAATTTTTTTCTTTTTTAAATTCTTTTGCAATGCTTCTTTTTTCTAGCGTCATTGAGGTATATTTGACAAATAAAAATTGCATGTATTTAAGCTATACAATGTGATATTTTGATATATATAACATTGTGCAATTATTATCACAGTTAAGCTAATGAACATACCCATCACCTCACATAGTTATGATTTGTATATATGCAGTAAGAGCGCTTAAGATAAACTCTCTTACCAATTAACAAGTATACAATATAGTGTTATTTTTCAGTTATAGTTGACATACAATATTATATTAGCTTAAGGTGTACAACTTAGAGATTAGATATTTATATAACTTATGAAATGATCACCCTCAATAGGTCTAATAGCAATTTGGCACCATATATAGTTATTATTACTCACCATATTCACAGTGCTGTACTTTACATCATGTGACTATTTTTATAAGTGTCAAGTTGTAGTTCTTAACCCCTTTTACTTTTTCACCTATTCCCCCAACCTCTCTCCTACCTGGTGACCATTAGTTTATTCTCTGTATCTATGACTGTGTTTCTGTTTTGTTTGTTTCTTTATTTTGTTTTTTGATTTCACATATAAGTGAAATCATACTTGTTTTGTCTTTCTCTGACTTATTTCACTTAGCATAATACCCACTAGGTCCATCCATGTTGTGGCAAACGGCAAGATTTCATTTATTTTTATGAGTAATATTCTATTGGGTATATATACTACATCTTCTTTATGCTTTCATCTGTCAATAGACACTTAGGTTGATTTTATATCTTGGCTATTGTAAATAATGCTGCCATAAACATAGGCATTCTTATATCTTTTTGAATTAGTGTTTTGGATGTTTTCAGGCAAGTATCCAGATGTGGAATTACTGTACAATGCTATGTTTTGATATATAATACCTTTGTGATTTTATGACCACAGGCAAGTCAACTGACCTTATATGTAAAGATTACTCCTACTACAGAGAGTTGCTCCCCAGATTACACAATGTGTTGTTTGTGCAAATTCTAAGTAGTGTGATTGACATGTGTTAGGGACTCAGGTATGTATATAATATGAGTAGATAGTTGTGCTTCTATGGTCAACTTCAAGCAAGACTTCTGGCTACCACTGTAAATTATCAGTTAAAAGCAGGGAGGCAGTGTGGATATTCTATTTTTAAAAATTTGTCTTTGTTGCTGAGTAACTGGGTTTTATTACTAAATTCCCTTCTTCCTATGTAAGGAATTTCAAGCCTTAACATTTCAAGCCTCGGTGTTCTTATTCGTTAGTGAAGATATTTTTTGTATACCTCATAGGATTGTTGTGGTAACATTCTGCAGGTAGAATTACCTTGTAAAATTAAATGCTTTTAAAGTCCAAATGATTCATTTTTCTGTAGGAAAGACTATGGAGAGCACTGTGACCTCCCTTAGGGGAGAAGCCAGAGTGGGTTGGGTTAAATTCTTAACAGCTATGCATTGTGGAGAGTTTAGGATATGCCAGTAAATTGCTATAACACACGCAGTGACTAACTAAATCCTCACTACAATCAGGATTTAGAATCGCTCCCAGTTTCCCAGAGGAAATTGAGGCCCAAAGAAGTTAAGCATCTTATCTAAAGCCACTTGGCAAAGAGTTTGACCTCGGCACAAGCGCTGTCTGTCTAGTTCCACGGCCCTTGCTCTTTGCACCACATGGTATTGCCACATCAGCATGAAACAACAGATGCTGCCTTAATCAAAGTTACAAGGAATCATGGTAAGCTCATTGGCATGGGCCGTGTGAAGTGGGTGGGACAGATGCTGAAAGCAGGCAGAAGTATGTGTGCTGTCTGAGAGGAACCAGGACAAACAAAGAACTTGCTTATGAAAAAAAAAAAAAAAATCTGTTGCTCTCAAAATGTTAAAACATTTTGTATCATAGAATCCTCAGTTCCCTGTTGTGAAAAGCAGACAGAGCTTTACTGAAATATGATTAGTGAGGCGATCAGGAATGTGGTTTCCATGTGCCTGGTCTCAGAAAGACCCCCCGAAAGTGTAGTGTGACCTTTAAATGGGCCTCATTTAGAGTGTGACCGACCCTGCAGTCCATTAATGTCCCTTCTGGCACTATTTTTAAGTTGCTTATAAAAATGTTGCACAAATTGTTAAAAGAAACGTAAGAGATTTTCAGCCCTCTTGACTAACATGGTCACAGAGTACCTCTAGGGGATGGGAAAAAAAGATGTTTTATTGAGAAATTGTATCCTTTCTTTTTTAATTGTGAACAGAGCAACTATAGCAACCTTGTTAATTTAGCTAAAATTGAATTTCAGAGAAACCACTTAATTTTGTCTATATGGCCTGGTTATAAAACCCTTCCTAAAAATATAAAAATGGAACTTTTGCAAAGAAAAGGAAGTGATAGGGATCCTGTAGTAAAATCTTGTTGAATTTGCCCAAGCAAATATTTAGAGGAAGCATTTCTCTTTCTAAATTTTAATGCAGCACTTCTGTTTTACTGATCATAAACAATAATGCATCCTTTTTTATAACTATTTGAAATGATACCAAAAGTATGTAGAACAAATATCATAGGGGAAGCCAGGATGGCTCAGCTGATTGAGTCCTTCCTTGTCTTACAGCCCCAGTGTGCAGGGATCGAGTCCCGGCCCCGGCCAGTGTGGACCTATATGCTGAACTGAGGTGTTCCCCCTAGCTCTGTTCTTGCTGGGGCAAGCCTCCTATGTGGGGGGCCGCCCCAGTTTTGCTCTTGCCCTGGGTGCGCTTCCCATGTGGGAGGCCCCCAGCCAGTTCCTTCCCTGCACAGCCCTGCACCTGCCTACCTGTGGATGAAAACTGTAGAAAGCTGGTGACATGCAGCTGTGGAGACTGCTTCTCTCTGTCTAACTCTCTCTCTCTCTCTCTCTCTCTCTCTCTCTCTCTCTCTCTCTCTCTCTGTCTCTCTCTGTCTTCCTCTCTCTGTGTCAAAAACAATAAAAATAAATATTTCTAAAAAATGCCATCACCTAAACCTAAACATTGTTAGCACTTTGATGAACATTCTTCTGCACATACTGTCTCTGTTTCAGTTACATACTCAAGTACACATAATCCTATAAAAATAGAATCACATATATGCATAATATTTTTTATTGTTAACTTTATTGGGATGACATTGGTTGGTAAATATGATATAGGTTATAGGTGTACAATTCTACAATACATTGTCTATGTGTTGCATTGTGTACTGAGCAACCCACATGTAACATTTTATTAATCTTCTTTGCAAGTCTTCACAGCTATCTTTCCAAGTTTTAATTGTTATATTTTATGGCTGTTTAGCATTTTTGCTGCACGGATGGATGAGGCTTATTAATAATACCATAAATGCCTGGAATCCGGCAGTTTCTGTCAGTTTGTAAATCTCTTTCTCTCATAAGGTTTTAAGGTCCTTGCCTGTAAAATAAGGTGTTTGGAGTAGGTGACTTACTGATGTGCCAGAGGCTATTTCCACATCCCCTCTTAAACTGTTCTTTCCAGTTTTGTGTAAACCCATGTTTCCTCACCTCCCAGAACGAATTAAATGCTATGAAGGAGGTATTGTGAGGACACACAGGGAGAGAGACAGAAGGAGAGGAAGATTACTTCATCTGGGGATCAAGAGAGGTTTTTTTGGTGGAGAGCTTTAGCAGTTGAACTTATCGAACATGCAGCATGATGGATGTGGAAGAGAACACTTGATAGGCAGAGAACAGTACAAACCTGGGCACTAAGTCAGGACAGAGCATGCGATTGGGTGAGACTGACTTGAAAGCTAGTGAAAGGAGTGACAATAAGGAGGTTGGGATCATATTATGGAAGAAGTGTGTGAATTGTGCGAATTTGGAGGGTGGGAAGGAGAGGAGTAGGTTATGAGAGTTTCTGAAGGTTTTAAGTAAGAGGGGGATAAACTAGTAAAGGCAAAAGAGTTTCTCTCACCTCCGTCCTCTCCCGTTTTTATTTGTTTGTTTGTTTGTTTGTTTGTCTGTTTATAGTGCTTAGAAGGGGAGAGGTTTTAAGTGCAAAAAGACCAGGTGGGAGATTGTAGGACCTGTATCTTGTCAGCAGCCCTGGGATGGACAGGAAGCCTTAGGTGTAGTCAGTCTCTCCGTGTAGGTCTTCTAGGACCGGACGGCCTGGGAGTGAATCTTTGTACCAGGACTCAGTAAGTGTGTTGGCCCAGGGAGTTACTTAAACTCTGCTTCAGTTTCTTCAGCTGCAAAGTGTGGATAATACTATTAACTGCCTCCATTGGGGGCATTATAAGGATTCAATGTGTTAATGTTTGCATATAGCAAGCACTGTAGGTGTTCGACAAAAGTGATATAAAGATGTGATGCATGCAGTGATGCTGGGAGAGCTCAACAGGTTGAGTGCTTGCCTTGAAACCGTGAGGTCTGGGGAACACATCCCAGCCCCAGCCCTTGCAAACCATTATGCTGAACTGCGGCACAACTGGTAACCACTGCGATGGCTCAGTGGTGAAGGTTCTCACTGCCCATGCAGGAGGCCACCAGTTCAGTTCTGCCCCATATGACCCCATGTCTACCTGTGTGGAATGAAACTATGTCAAAAAACTAATGATGTACAACTATGGAGACTGCTCTAGGCCCTCCCCCTTCTCTCTCTGTCTCTCTCACCTTCTCTCAAACAATAAAATAAATCTTAAAAAAAGATGTGACACTTGAAAGAAACATTTCAGAGACAGAGTCAGCAGGATATTTAGAGGAAAAGATATGATGCCATAAGATAAGGAAAGTAAAGGTGGCTCCAACATCTCTAGTTTACGTTACTGAGAAGATACTAGAAATCTAGGGAATAAAAGGGAAGTAGGTTTGCACTAGGAGACTATGATGTATGATTCGTGCCAGGTGGGTTTTATTTTAAGATATAGAAAGGATAGTCACATGAAATATGCAGCTGGAGATTTGAATCAGAATATGGGACTCAAAGAAAGGAGTGGAATTTAGAATCATGAGCTTCATACATCATTAGGACTGATTTTTGGCTTGGGAGGTGATAGGGTAAAAATCCTCTTTTTTAAGAGATAGAGTACATGTAGTCCACCCACAAAATATACTTTGGAGGGATCTGATATATATATATGGCAGAATATCATTTGCACTTTATTGCTGGATAACAAGGATCCATTTGACAAATAACTTAAAAAGGTCTTCTGTTACCTCCCAGAAAACACTGCTGATACAGAACTGTGTTTCTAACACTAGACTAGTCAGTAGTGTGATTTCCAAATGATGACTTCCCAACTGGGCTGCATAAAACAGTGACAGATGCTGCACTTAATGAGCCTCAAAGCAATTAAGATACAGACATATCAGAGAACCCTATTGCATTTAATCATCGGAGAACTAATAAATAAAAATGTACTGTGATGATTAAATGAACCTGATAAATCGATTATAAGTTAATTTCCAGAACAGACTTCAAAAGCTACAGAATTCTGATATAATGTGGTTTTAGGTTAGTTATTATGTTGTAAAAGAATGAGAAGGAAATAATGGAAAAAGTACTTCACTAGGATTTAGAAAAACTAGTTTTTGGTTTTTGGTTTTTGTACTCTCCATCTAATTTCATGACATTCATCAAATCATTCTACTGCCTGCCCCAAACCTCAATTTCCTTATTTGTTAAATTAGACTACAAATATCTTTGCTGAAACTGTGATGAAAATAAGTGCAATATTGCAGGTAGAAATTATCTCATAGTCTGCTGATCAGTTTTGCTAACATATGCAGGGTCCAAGTGATGTGGATCATTGTCTGTGGCAAAGAGAACGGGCCTGTGTGCCAAGAAACCTCATCACAGTTTCACCATCACTTTGGTGTGTTTACCTTACCACACATCAAGCTCTGAACCTCAGCCTTGCAGACTCAGCACAGTGATGAACAGATCCATTTTGCAGTAACAGGCTCATTCATATATACAAGCGAATAAAGAAGGAAAGAAAACAGAATTCCAATGTTCTAATTTATAACAAGATATAATGATCAGTGAAAATGGAATACTTGAAGTCAAAATCCCATCATATCCTCTCTGTTCTGGAAGACTTTCTTGAAGACACACATTAACAATGCCATTTTGATGTATGGAATTAATAACATGAGGAATTATGTAGAATCAGAAGTGTAACTGTAACATTATACACTAACCTGATGCAGACAGCTTCTAACAGAAGTCTTAGTGAAGGCTCCTTACTTCTTGGGTGGTACTTAGAGGTCATGGCCCCAAGCTCACTTCTGCAACTCCCCTTTTCTAATTTTTAGTGACTGATCAAGCATTATTCTAAAAGCCCATCTTTAATGTGTTACTATAATCAAGCAAGTTATGTTAAGTCCATTGGCTGGGGAGACACTAGATCTTTCATTTCTGTGATATGTTCAAGCTGGCCTTGATTTAGAGGTTTCTTCTCAAAGGAACATCTTATTTCCAAGTCCTTGAGGAGCAACTTATTGTACTTCCCCACACTGCCCTCTCGCCTACTTAAGTATCTGGTAGCAAATATCTCTTTTATACCCAGTTAGGCTGACTATGAGATCCGAAGAAGCAGAATGAGATGGACCAGCAGTGCTGTCCAATAGAATGTTCGGCAAGGATGGTGATATTCTATAATCTGTGTTACAATACAGTAACTGCTCGTCACATGTAGCTATTGAGCACTTCATATGCAATTAGTATAACTGAGGAATTGAATTTAAATTTTATTTTTAATGTAAATATAAATAGACACGTGTTGCTAGCGGCTACCATGTTGGACCACAAAGGCAGAGCAGTGGTTTCCAAATCACTGAATCAGAAAACTTTGTAAGTGGGACCCAAGCATCTGTGCTTTTAGAAAAAGCTCCCCCAGAATTCTAATGCATAAACACCTTTGGAAACTTTTCAAGAAAAAAATAATGGATTTAGAACAGAGAAGCTTAATCCTACCTTTGATCTTTTTCCAACTTAGTTTTAAACAAATATGTTATCTGATCTGGTTTTCAGCTTTGTTTTATGTAGAAAAGAAAATTACTTTGGGTTATTGTCTATATTAGTTAAATTAATACCTATGATAAATTGTTAGGTCCAAATTCTTGGTGAGTCTCAAAGTTTCTAGCACAGTAAAAGAGACCAAATAAGTGGCTGAATGAATAATTAAAACTATGACAGGAGAAAAGTCCTAACAAGATACTTTTTAGTTGTTCATAAGCATCATCTAATAAGGATCCTTATAGCTAAAATTTATTAACCAGTTAGTATATGCCAGCCAAGGTTCTAAATACTCACCTTATATTTCTCTGTGTAGTAGGTATTTTACAGGTTTGGTGTCTCACATTCAGGGAGGTTAAATTTTTTATCCAAGACCATATGAACAGGTGGCTAGAAACAAAGTCAAATTCACATTTGTTTGAATCCAATATCCATGTACTTGATCAATAAAGTCTTCTTCAGTTTTATAGTGGATTAGCTCTTCTTCAACTGGGATATCTAAAGGAGAGGGATAGAAGAAGCAGCACTAGGGGACTTCCACTGCTCATACCTTGACTGATGGGAAGTAACCATCAAAGTGAAGAAAATGGATGAATCCAAGAGCAGAGTTTGACAGGAACCACATATGAGACTAGGAGCCAGGGCACCAGGCTTAAGGAAACTCCAAGCACCTGCTCACATCAGCCCGAGGTAACTGCCTGACCATTCTCAGTTTCAGTGAAGATATCTGAAATCTAATGCTGTGAGGGGTTTTGCTGAAAGTGTTAAAGAAGGTACCCAACTTTCCCAACGTTCGAACTCTCTTTTGACGTGCAGTATTTTACACGATTTTGTTTTCTGCCTGCTCAAAGTGTCAAGTTTCCTTTGCTAGAATTCTTCTTCAATCAAATACCATGTTACAATAATTAAATACACACATACTTTATAAAATCTTAAGCAGGTTTCTATATTTATGCTTCTGTAGCTGTTGCAAGAGACTGACTCATCTAATTCTAATTGCACTCTAGTCTACAGGGGAGGCTAGAAAAACATTACGTAATTTTCCACTCCTTTGTGAGAAGTAACTACATCTCACTGTCCCACAAGATGTAAGAAGTCTGGTTTAGATGTTTCCTTGCTCCTTTTATGCCTTGTGGCACTTTTATCCTTGGTGGCTAGAAGGACAATCGCCATGGGAATAGGCTTGACCTTTCTAACCTGTAGAACTAAGGCCAGCAACACGCCTGCCTTGGATTGCTTATTTAGAGGCTAAAATAAGACTTCCGTTTTTTTCCACTGAAGTAAGGTTTCTTATATGCGAGGACTCTCTGGAGTATCCAGCCATGTAACTGTTCTCATTATATTGACAATGGCTGGGTTTGTTTTTTGTTTTTCTGACAGCCATTGTGTACAGTTAAAGGTGTCCCTCACTGGAATAACTTGACTTTATAAAATAGATTCGGGCATTCTTTTTCAATGATCTGTAATTACTGACCATTAGAATGATGTACGTTTTAAAGTTAGATTTTAGCTACAAACCCATCTGGACCTATTGTCATTTTATTTCTTTTATTTACTTTTTTAGGCAGTGTGCTTTGGTATTTTTGTTTTATCTGTACTCCATTTTTGGCCCATTGCTGCCATGAACTGAACTAACTTTTATCCATTCTCCAAACTCCCACATTGAACGTAGTCAGTACTTGGGGAAATGTGGCTGCAGAAGAAACTCAGTGGCCTGAGCCTTTTTGTAGAATTAGAAGCTTAAGATCGGGAATTCAGCCAGAGGTCACACTGGCAGCTCTCAGGACAGCAGCGTTTGAAGTGTTTTGCTTGTCCCTCACAGAAGGCCAAGTGGGGAGCTCAGCATAAACTGGATTTCCATGGTCTGTCAGTCCATGTGGCTGCTGTTGCTGTTGCAGTTCTTGTGCTGTTAGCTGTGTTGCTCCTGACATTGTTGGGGTCGCTATTGTTGCTGCTGCTGTTCTTACTGTTGCTATTGCTATTTCTGCTGTTGTTTCGGCTGTCACAGCTGTTGTTACTGCTGCTCTTGTTGATGTTTTTGTTACCACAGTTGCTGTTGTTCCTGATGTTGTTGTCGCTGCTTTTGTTGTTGCTACTGTTGTTGCTATTGTTGCTGCCATTGCTGTTGCTGCCATTGCTATTGCTGTTGTTGCTACTGTTACTGCTGTTATTGATCCTACATTTTTGTTGTTGTCACTGCTGTTGTTGTTACTGCTGCTGTTGCTGATTTTGTTCCTATTGTTGTTACTACTGCTATTGTGATTTTTTCTATGGTTGTTGCCATTGTTACTGTTGCTTCTACTGCTATTACTGCTGTTTTGTTGATACTGCTGTTGTTGTTCATACTTTTGCTATTGCTGGTATTGCTGTCACTTATATTAGTGATGCCACTCCTGTTTTTGCTGCTGCTGTTGCTATTTTTCCTGTTATTATTGTTGTTGCTGCTGCTGTTGCTGCTGCTTCTATTGTTTTGCTGTTATTGTTGCTCTCAGTGCTGTTGTTATTGATATGGCTACTGTTATTGCTATTATTGTATTGTTGTTTCTGCTGCTGTACCTGCTGTTGTTACTATTATTGTTTCTTCCTGCTGCTATTGCTATTGTTGCTACTGTTGTTACAGTTGTTCCTGCTGTTGTTGATGCTATTGTTGCTGTTATTGGTGTTACTGTTGTTATTCTTATTCCATCTGTTATTGTTGTTGTTCTGTTATTGTTATGGTCCCTGCTATTGCTACTATTGTTGCTGCTGCTACTGTTGTTATTGTTACTGCTGTTGCTGCTGCTTTTACTGCTGTTGTTGTTGATGCTGTTGTTCCTACTTTTGTTGTTGTTCTTACTGCTGCTGTTGATGCTCTTTCTGTTTTCATTGTTTTTGCTATTGTTGCTGCTGTTGCTATTTTTGTTGTTGTAGCTTTTGTTGATGCTATTGTTGCTGCTGCTGTTGTTTTTGCTGTTGCTGCTGCTTTTGTTGCTGCCGCTATTTTTGCCACTGCTGTTAGTGCTCTTATTATTGTTGCTACCCTTGTTGCTTTTGCCATTCTATAAAGACCAAGAACTCAGCAGGCTCGCTTGGGTCCCTACATCTGGAGCCTGAGAGGACTCCAGCACCACTGGGTGATTCAGATAAACTCCTTCTACTCTCCCCTTTCAAATTGGTCTAGAAACTGAGGCAGGACTTAGTACCTCCATGTGGGGGAAATTCTGGAAGGACCTTGGGGACCCAGTAGCAGCCCCACACCATAGCTCAAGATTATTATCAACAGACACATGTCAACATAGCATATCTGGAAACAACAAAAATGAAGAGAGCAGCATTTCTATGAGTATCAGCAACATCATGATGAAGGAGACTGACAAAACCCACAGTCTGCTGTCTGCAAATTAGAGACCCAGGAAAGCCAGTGATTTCATCCATTCCAATTCTGAGGACCTGAAACCAGAAGAACGGAAGGGATAATTCAATCCAAAGGAAGGAGTGTACAGATGGCCCTACTCAGCAGGCAGGAAGCAGGGGAGAAGGGCAGGCCCCACTGTCTTTTTAAATGTTAACTTTCCACTCTCCTCTGGGTATCAAGTTACTTTTTTTCTTGAGTTATTTTTTTTTTGTTAGAAAATTGTCTATTTCTTCTAGATTTGAAAGATTTTTATATTTGCCACACAAAAAAAAGAAAAAAAACCTTTGGGAATTATTTTTCCAATATATTTATTTTCTATTTTATTAATTTTAAAAGTTATTAATCCTTTTACTTGCATAATTTAAAATTTTTATCTTGTAAATTAATGAGATAAATATAAAATTCCTTGATTTTAGTTTTTTATTCTTTAATAATGAAAACATTTGATATGTATTTTCTTCTGCTAATTGCTTTAGCTGTTCCCCATAGTTTGCATTTGAAGTGTTCACTTTTTATCCTTTTATAGGAATTACAAAATTTTAAGTTTTACTTTTATTACAATCTAAAGATTATAAATGTGTTTTCTAATTCCAAGGAGTTATGTCATTTTACTATTTATTGCTAACATTGGCTTTTTATCAGAGAATACTTCTTTGTTCTCTATTTTGGGGGGAAAAAAAGTAAAGATGTACACGGTAACCAAGAATTTGTAGCATTTACATGAATATGAAGAAATATGTATGTTCTACTGGAAGAAAGGATGAAATAAAGCATCTATTATGTGCCAGATACCTAACTACCACAGATAAATCAATGACCAAAAATATGCTCAAGTAAAGCTCCCATTTCAGTTTTAAGGAAAAACAAAATAAGCACAACAAAGAAATACAACATATACCATCTTGAAGGTAATAAGCTGGTGATACAAGAAAAAATTAATAACTACTACAGATATAGAAAATTCTAAGTTTAAAAAGATCAGTTATTCTTTAAATCAAATGCTTACGAAATGATACAAGTTGTAGCATTCATCATTCATAAAAATATTATCATTTCAAAATCATTTGTTCATTTTAGAAATTGGTGGTGGTCTCTTTTGACTGATTCAGCTGTTATTAACTAAATGATGCCTTTTTTGATGCCACATTTTAACATAGATTTTGACAGAGAGAATCACAAATATTTTAAAAGAATAATTCTCATTAAATTGGTCACCATTAGGTGATACATAATTCAACAAGTAAAAAAATGTTTCTTAACAAAGGTGGCATTATTTACGGTGCTGAATCCTCATTGAAATTCTTAACAGCAGTTACATTCGAAATGATTTTTTAACTACCTTTGAATATATTAAAATCTCAATTAGAATTAACCTCTCTAGATTCCACTAAGTGAAGCAAACCGTTTATTAGATTATGTTAAGTGATAAAGATTATTTATTAGAATATCATGTTTAATTATTTGCCTCAGTTTTATTAAATTATTTTCAGCACTAACCTATAGAGCTTTACAAACATCATTAGGCCAACTTACAGAACTCAATACATTAAAAGAAATACAAAGTTTCATTATGCCTTTCATGTTGGTGATCTTACAAGCATGTTTTGTAATTTACTCACACATTTGCTTCTGGGCATATGCAGCCAAATCTGATGGTGGGACAGGACGATTTCATCGCATTTGGCTAAGTTACACTGAGTGCAAGAAAACCTGTTATAACTTTTTAATGAACTGAAATGTTTCAAAATATTTTTTGAGGAAAGTGATAGGATTACTTTGCTGTTTAATAACTTATACTTTTAAATTTGTGATCATCAGTGAGTCTCAATGCATGTATGAGTCATCCAAAGTGAATGTGTTAAGCAACATAAGCCTGTAGGAAGTATTATTTAGTTATGCTTCACATGATGATAAGTCATGTTTCTTCATTTCTAGAGTTTCACTCTTCTTTCATGGGTTCTTTGTTTTGATTTATATATGCAGTTACTTTGTTCATTGAATTAATCTACCAGCTTTATTATTAATATGTTTTCTTCTTGTGAAGATAAAAAAAAATACTAGCATCTCTATTAAAATGTCATTCAGGAAAAACTAAATTTTTAGGTTAAGATTTATCTTTTCAAATTTTTAATGACTTCTGTTTCATAATTTTCATTAAAATGAATGTTCAAAGCCTGATAAAATTTTCAGACTACTTCTGCAGCTAGAGTATAAGTTGTTGCCAATTTGGTTTTACATATATGTTCTTCTAATTTCTAGATCCTCAGACTTAATTGTTTAATCCTCTTTGCCATTTATGTGCTGACTAAAAATAAAATTAAAGTTTATTATAAAAAGATGATTAAAATGGTTTACCTAAATATTGCATCATCTGGAGGTACTTTTATTTGGAGACACTGCCAATTAAAACATCTGGATATTTTCAAAATCTTGGCTGAAATTCTAGTCTGCCTCTTTAATATTATATTGTACCATCTGCACAAAAATTTGATATGGTTTTCAAAGTTCTCAATCATCCCATTTTTTTCATCATAAATAATAAAACTAGATGTGTTGTTTTAGAGAATGTGCCTTCTAATCCACAAGACCAACATAAACTATAAAAATGACTTCAAAGTCATGAATTTTACATCTTATGTACATTTTTAAACAAGTTAAACAGCTGAAACATCGATGATGACTGAAGTTTTAAAAACATTTTTAACATACATGGATAACAAATACATGCAGAAAAGTACACAGATTATGAGTTTAGAGCTCTCAAAAGAATCACAGAAGAATGACTGTTCCTAACATTTTTTTTTTTAAGCCTTCCCTTTCTATCCCATATGAAAAAGAAACTCTAGTCTCAATGTCCTCAGCAATCCTGGTTCCTTTTCTCTATAACACTTATTACCAACTCACACAGAGTATATTTTTTAATTTGTGTGGACTCTTAAAATAGCCACCAAAGTCTACCAGCCTCTACCCTTGTACATAGTTAAGTTTTCAAAAGTTTGCTTTACCATTTCTGGACTGAAATGACCAGAAATGGTCATTTTTCTCTTTTCAATTGAGATTCTTTTATATCACTTAGTAACTAATATAGTAGTGATGATAAGCAGCAAGGCCAGTTAATAGTAAAGTTAGCATGTCATTGGGTTATGCTGGGTTATGCTGATTTGTTAGGATGCCGCAGAGACCACTGGGGACTAGGACTCCGGTCATGGTAGCATCTGCAGAATGCTCAGCAGTGCCTTCCCGTTGGCCTAAGTTGTGATCGTTGCAAGGCTGCACCAAGGATTGTTTAGGGAACACTTTGTGCTTCATGTGAAGCACAGTGCATCATTATCCTTGAGTTATGTTGTGAGTAATTCTTCCACGATTAGATGAATCTTCTGAATCTAGAGGCAGGAAAAAGTGACATTAATAATAAAGTACAGTCTAGAAATTTTTCCAGTACCAAAGTCAGAAAAACCTGGAAATAGAATGCCTTTTGATGACATGGAAGAGTTAATACAAAATGAAAACAAATAACTTATTTTGGGGGAAAAGAAAACTATTTCAACCAAATATACGAGTGACTTATTATTGCTAGTGACATAAAGGTTGGTTACAAATGACACTCAAAGATTTCATCACTAAAACTTGAAAGTGCTAAGCATTTACTCTATCAGAAAGGCACTAGTGTTCTGTTTAAAATTTATGCTTCAGGTAAAGAAGATTGCATATATCAAAGAGGAAAATGTCTTTATAAGAACATGAATCAATTTCGCATAATGAAGTAATCAAACAAAAAGAAAAAGAAACCTTGGGGAAAAAGTGACTATACATTCTGTTGGAGAGGAGCCTTAGGCACTTTTTCAGATGAACTTTTTGTCTGTCTGAATGACTCTAAAACATATCGCCTTACATATTTTTAATGTCTTAAAGGATCTCATAGCACTACCTAATTTTGATCTTTGACTATAACCCATTCCTTAAATTCAGAATGGTTTGTCATCTGGAGAAGGTGGGAATGAGATATAGTTAAGCATCTGAACCCAGCAAGCCCTCACTCCTTCAGATGTAACTTTTTGTTTTCTTTAGCGTGTCTCTCTCCTCTCACATTTATTATGGCAGTGAGAAAAAGCCAGGTGGCACTTGCAGTGATCTTCTTGGAAATCAGCTCAGCTACATCATCCAGTTCATTAGATAGGGATTTTACTCTCTGCATCACTGCAGGTGACAGTGTTGCCAAACTTTCTACTACTTAAGAACAATAGTCCCCTCTCTCCAACTACCAATAAAACAACTCTCTTCCTTCAAACCACGGACAGCCCCCTCAGAACTCTGTTGGCTTCACTAACACTCTCATTGAGGCCCTCGGGCATTCACTCAATGCACAGTTCCAAAGTCAATGTTTTAGGTTTTTGTTATAGTAGCATTCAACTTCTGGTGCCAAAATCTCTTTATTCTTTTGCTGCATAGCAACCCCACATCCAGTGACATAAAGGAACCACCCTTTTATTATACTTATGGGTGATGTAGGTCAGGAATTCAGAAATACTATCATAGGGATAGGTTGTTTCCATTCTATGGTGTCTAGGGCCTTAGATGGAAAAGACTCAGTGACTAGGGATGGCTCAGCATCTGAATGTTTTCTTACTCACACCTGTGGTATATTTTGCTGCCTATCAGCTGGGACCTCATACCTACATATGAACACCTAATAAAGGACACTCAGTATGGCTGATTAAGCTTTCTCACACATATTGACTGAGTTCCAGGAGTGATCATCCCAAGAGAATAAGCAGGAAGCTTTAGCATCATTTGTGGCCTAGCTTCAGAGGCCATACAGCATCACTTAGCTCTCGCAGGCCCAACCAGTTTCATGAGGAAAGAATATAAATCTCACTATCTATGGGAGGAATGTCACATCCTAAGAAGAGCATGAATGATGGGAAATAGTCCTGCGGCTGGCTTTGGAAAATATAATCAGCAACAGTGGTATTCCCAAAACTAATCATTCCATAATTTTTACAGTTAAGTCAGGAATTTAGCAGAAAGAGATGGCATACATAAATTATATATTTTGAGAAGGGTTTATCGGAGACTGCAAATGATGAGCAGGGTATAGTAAAATTATGAGGAATACTGCACAATTCAAGGCAGGACACTGTTACAACCTTTAAGTTTGAAACAGCATAACTGGTTTTTAATCATTCTATATATGTTATTTTGTCTTCCTCCTTTTTTTTCAGCAGTATATTTGTAAGATGAGTCTATCTTCTTGCTTTCATCAGAAATTCATTCATTTTTATTACTGTATGGAATTCTCTTTTATGAATACACCACAATATATTTATTCTGTTGATGCACTTTTTTCTAGTTTTGGTCATTACAAACAATGCTGCTCTAAACAGTCTTAAACATGTATTCTGATGCACATGTGCATGGATTTTCTAGGATGTCTACCATGAATAAAATGAAAGCATCATAGATCATGTGCATCTTTAGCTTTACTAGACAACGCCAAACCATTTGCCAGTATAATACAGTCAATTTATAATACCACTAGCAGTTAATAAGAGTGTATTTTGACTGATATTCTTGATAACAGTATTGTCAGACTTTTCTATTTTTGTATGTTTACCACTCTGGTGTTGTGGTGTGGTTTGATTTTTTTTTTCCCTGATTACTTATGAGATTGTGCATTTTTAACTGTTTATTAACAATTTGGATTTTCAGTTTGCAAAAGTAATATAGTTCAAGTGTTCTCTTTAAAGTTCTCTAGAGTTTCCTACCTTATTCATTTTTTTTCCCCCCTGATGTTTTTATATATTCTGGGACAAGACTTTTGTCAGGAATATTTGTTGCAATTTTTTTTTTCTTTCTTATTTCACTTTCCTCAAGATGTCAATTTTTAATCATATGGTTAATATTTTTTCATTTTTATTGCTTAAGCAACTTTTTCTTGATTCTAAGTGATGGTATATTTTTATGTGATCTTCTGAGAACATTACAGTTTTTCCTTTTTTATTTAGGTCTATACACTATCTGAAGTTAATGCTTTCATTTCATGTGTAAGAAACATCCAATTTTATTTATTTCTCTATGATTACTCAGTTGTCCAAAGCATTTATTGAAAGAGATATCTTTTACCCCATTGCTCCATATTTTTATAGGAGAAGCCACCTCGCATTTGCTGTGACAACTGATATATTTGGTTTTATTTCTTCCATTTTACTTTATGTTCATTACGTAAGATTTTCTTCTTTCTTATTTTCTTTTATTTGGGTTTTAGCAAGTTTATATTCAACATTTCCCCTTTTATATTATAGAAGGGTTTTTTAAGATTTATTTTATTGTTCTTGACAGAGTCAGAGAGAGACAGAGAAAGACAGGGAGAAGTGGGAGGTCCCAGAGCAGTTGTTCCATCATCAGTTTTCAACATGATTTTGTTCCACGTAGGTGGGTGGGGGCCACACAGGGTTGGAACTGGGCTCGGAGCCTCCCACTTGGGAAGCACATCCCAATTCAGCATGTGAGTCCAGACGGGCCAGAGCTGAGACTCAATCCTTGCTCCCCAGGGCTTCAAAGTGAGCGCTCAACCTGCTGAGCTATCCCAGCTTCCCCTATATTATGGAAGATTTATAGTCTCTTAAATCTCTATATTTGCTCTCCATTTCAAATATGTATATCTATCTATATTTACAAATCTCTATATTCAGTATTATATGAAAACAAGATACAAACTATTTTCCATACTTATATTCCCTGTTTCTCTTGCTTTATTTCATACTATTAAGATGAACGTGTTAGTGCAGCGGTGTCCAACCTCTTGGCTTCCCTGCATCACACTGGAAGAAGAAAAATTGTCTTGGACCACACAATAAATACACATACACTAACAATAGCTGCTGGGCCACATTCCAGGTTGTCCTGGGCTGCAGGTTGGACATGCCTGTTTCAGTGTATTTTACTTCTCTAACCCGTAGCTTAGTCCATGATAAGTTAGAAAGTTTTAACATTTTGCCTTTGCATCCTGAATACCTACATTTGTTAAGATATTTTAGAAATTTTAATCACAAGTAATTGTCAAGTTTTCCCTTGCAATGTATTAGTTTAAAAGTTCTTCTTTAGAATTTTTATTATGCATTTACAGACTATTATTATTTATTTATACACACAGATATACACATATGCACATGGAGGTCAAGAATGAGAGAAATTAAGTCATTTCTCATCACTTTGTTTTTACCCATCTTGATTCTCTGGTCTGTTTAATTTCTTTTTTTAAAATATATTTTTATTTATTTATTTATTTATTTATTTATTTTTGACAGAGAGAGAGAGAGAGAGAGAGAGAGAGTTGAATTAGGGGAACTCCCCAGTTCAGCACATGGTTCTGCACGGGGCTGGGGCCGGGATTCGATCCCTGGTCCCTGGCGCAGCAAAGTGAGCGCTTAAGCCACTGAGCCACCCCGGTTTCCCCTCTGTTTTATTTCTTGATTTGTTAGAATTCTTTCAGGAATGTTTTTATCAAGTAGATATATTCTCCAAATATTTGAATATCTACCAATTATTTACTTTATAATAAATGATATTCTGTTTGGTTATCAGAATCTAGTGTAGTAGTTCTTTTCTTTTCTTTTTTTTAAGATTTATTTTTATTATTTTTTGACAGAGAGAGAGATACAGAGACAGAGACAGAGAGAAGGGGGAGGGCCCAGAACAGTCTCCATAGTTGCACATCATTGGTTTTTCCACATAGTTTCATTCCACAGGTGGGCGCGGGGCTGCACAGGGCAGGAACTGGGCCGGGGTCTCGCCCCGGTGAGAACTGAACTGGGGGCACTCCCCAGTTCAGCATATGGGTCCGCACAGACCAGGGCAGGGATTCAATCTTCGGTCCCAGGGGCTGCAAAGTGAGCGCTTAACCCACTGAGCCATCCTGGCTTCCCCTGTAGTTCTTTTCTTTGTCACCTGTAGATGTTATTCATCTTCTAGATTCTGTTGTTTCATATGAAATATCTGATACCACTCAAATATTTTTAAAATTTACAATGAACTTGATTTTCTATGAGAAAACTTTTAAATTGTAATCTTTTTTTAAATCTCTATCTTTATATTTCAGATATTTTACCTGGATATATGTATGTGTATTATCTTCGTTTTATCCTTTTTGCCTAGAACATGGTGAAGATTTTAAATTAGAATATTTAAATGTTCTCAAGTTCGGTGGAATTTTTCTTTTTTTATTTGCTTAACCATTGCCTCTCTCATGTATCTTCTTTTCCTTCTTTAAATCTTATAGTTAAATCTTCTTCATTTTCCCTCCAAATCCTCTAAATCTGTTATCTTTTCTTCCATTACTACCATTTCCTTCTATTTTGTTAAACAATTTGGTCATATATTTTTCCTTTTTCTTCTAAAACATTAACAACTGTTTCAAAAGTACCCACTTTCTCTTTTCCTTCCTCTAAATTATTTTCAAATTTAAAAATTGTGTATATATTTTTTACATCACATATATACTTTTTTATTTTTTATTTTTGGTATGAACATTTACATTCTACTCTCTTAGCACATTTCAATTAGCCTGTTTCCTCTTATGGAATTCTGTGAATCTGAAACCTTTCATTTATTTTGTCTTATTCTCTTCTTTTTTCTTATTTTTTTCCGTGCAAGCTTCTAGTGTTTTTGACAGCATAACATTTTTAAGAATGTTTGGGGTTCTTCACAAATGTCATATTAAACAAGAATCTCTTCCACGGGTATTTCTTTTCATAATCCCATCTCTATTCCTGGCTTCTATTTAGATGGTTGAGGGACTCCATGAGTCACATGCCTAATCCTTTCAAAGAGGCCTCTGTGTGAATGAATACTCTGAGTATTTGTTCTTTTTTTTTAACTGAACTGGGGGCCTCACCACATTCGGGAAGCACACCCCAGTTCAGCATGTGGGTTCGCCTGGGCTGGAACCTGGATTCAATCCTCAGTCCTCGGGGCTTCAAAGCGAGTGCTTAACCCGCTGAGCCATCCCGGCTTTCCCAGTTTTTGTTCTTTCTAAGCCACTAGCAAAAACTTGTTGAGCTACATCTGTGGCTTTTTGTCAAGAGGACACTTTCCTAACAGTGAATCTTCTAATTTTTGCATCTTTTGCTATATAGATAGGTTGATAGTGTTCCAAATCATAAAGTGCTGGTTCTTTTTTGCTTATCAGTTCTTCAGTCCTTTGCTTGGAAATGTACCTGAGTAAATATCCAATTTCATTACTTACAGGTTCTGCTGTCCACATTGCTGTAGCACACAATTCAGCTAAGCTTTCAGCTACTGTATAATGAAGATCTTTTTTTTTCTAATTTCCAGAAACACGTTTCTCATTTTCTTCAGATCCCTCATGGCAATATTTTTAATGCCCATATTTCTAACAACAGTCTGTTTATAATAATGTATATTTTCACTAAGACAATACAGGTTTTCTCTACCATGCTTTTCACTTCATTCTGAGTGGTCCCTAGGACTCATGAATGTCTGCATTTATGTAACAGTCTGTTCAAGGCTATTTACACTTTTTCTTTCATGCTTCTCAAAATTCTCTCATCTTCTGCCCATTGCCCAATTCCAAAACTACTTCCACATTTTAGCACCACACTTCCAGGTATTGAGATTTATATTAATTTCTTATTGCTACTATAAAAAAAATGCCACAAACTTAGTGACTTAAAACAAAGCAAATTTAGTATTTAATAGTTCTGGAGGTCAGAAATCTGAAAAAGCTTTCATTGACTGGAATCTTGGTGTTGACAGGGCTACATTCCTCTGGAGACTCCAGGGAAGAATCTGTGTCCTTGCTTTTCACAGCTTCTAGGGGTCTCCTGAATTCTTTGGTTTATTGTCCATCTTCAAAGTCAGCCACGTAGCATCTTCAAATTCTCTCTGACTCTTCCATTCCTACCTTTCTTATTGTATTGGACATACATGGATGATTCAGAATTATCCCTTCATCACAAGATCTTTAACTTAATCACATGTACCAGTTATTTTTTCTTTGTCAGGTGGGGTAACGCAGTGTATTAGGGTTCTTCCAAGAAACAGATCAAAAAGATAGATAGATGATAGATAGATAGATAGATAGATAGATAGATAGATAGATAGATAGATAAACAGATAGATAGATGGCATATATGTACTGTTAGTATTGATATAAAAATGAAGTAATTGAAGCTTAAAAGTAAAACATTATACCCCACATCACATGGTAGAGAATTAAGAATTCAAACATAGAACTGTCAGACTCTAATAACCACTCTCTTAAAGAAAGAAAGGCAGATTCCAACTCTGTTTACTGACAAAGTCTCACCTATGGTATAAGTGAGATACATAGATGATAGATTAATGATGATGATGATGATGATGATGATGATGGTGATGATATAGATGTATGGATAGATGGATGGATAGGTAGATAGAGTACCTGTTTACTAGACGAGTTCATTGTTTCTTTCTTTTTCTAGCTGCCTTCAACTGATTGGATGAGACCCATCCACATTGTAGTAGGTAATGAAAATTGATTTAAATGTCAATCTCTTCTAAAGTACCTTTATAGAAACATATAGGATAATGCTTGACCAAATGTTTGGCCTAGTTCAGTGGTCGACAAACTCATCATCCAAAAGAGCCAAATATAAACAATACAAAATTGAAGTTTATTCAAAGAACCATTTTTTTTAAACTTAAGCTTTACTTTAGTAGAGACATTTTTATGGAAATAATTAGGATTAAAAGTACACTCTCGAGCTTGCCTTTGCTAAATATGTCTTAGTTTAACTAACGGTACATTAAATAAAACTTGGTATCATACTTATATAAAGATAATATTTATTTAAAAATATAACAAGTTAAATAATATAAAAGGTA
>PVKE010010558.1:0-42196 GCA_004027555.1 Craseonycteris thonglongyai | reverse complement strand
TGGCCTATAGTTTTCCTTTTTGGTATTGTCTTTCCCAGGTTTTGGTATTAGGGTGATATTAGCTTCATAGAAAGAGTTGGGGAGTACTGCCTCCTCTTGAATTTTCTGGAGTAGTTTGAGGAGGATGGGCGTTAGTTCTTCTTTGAATGACTGGTAGAATTCATTGGTAAAGCCATCTGGTCCAGGCCTTTTGCCTTTGGGCAATTTGTGGATAATTGTTTCAAGTTCTGTACTGTTGATTGGTCTATTGAGGTTATCCAAATATTCTTGGTTCAGTTTAGGTAAACTATATGTTTCTAAAAATTTGTCCATTTCCTCTAGGTTGTCAAATTTGTTAGCATAGAGTCTTTCATAATAATCTCTTATGATTGTTTGTATTTCTGCAGCATCAGTTGTAATCTCTCCCCTATCATCCCGTATACTGTAAATATGAGATTTTTCTCTTTGCCTTTGGTGAGCATAGCCAGTGGTTTGTCAGTTTTATTGATTTTTTCAAAGAACCAGCTCTTTGTGGCGTTAATTTTATGTATTGTTTTTCTATTCTGAGTTTCATTAAGCTCTGCTTTAATTTTTATTAATTCTTTTCTTCTGCTGGCTTTGGGTGACCTTTTCCTTCTTTTTCTAGCTCTATAAGATGAGATGTGAGGGTGTTTACTTGTAGTTTTTCTTGTTTCTTGAGATAGGCCTCTAATGATATAAATTTCCCTCTTAATATTGCTTTCGCTGTGTCCCAGAAATTTTGGTACGTCGTGTTTTCATTGTCATTCATTTTTACAAATTTTTTAATCTCTTGTTTTATTTCCTCTTTGACCCAGTCACTTTTATTTATTTTCTGCTTGAATGATCTGTCCAATGTTGTCAGGGGGGTGTTTAGATCCCCTGCTATAATTGTTTTTTTGTCAAATTCTCCTTTTAGATCTGTTAGTAGTTGCTTTATAAATTTGGGTGCTTCCTGATTGGGAGCATCTATATTGATGAGTGTCACGTTTTCTTGGTGTATTGTCCCTTTTATCAAGATGTAATGTCCATCTTTATGTCTTTTTTTTTATTTTTTATCCTGATGTCTTTTTCATCAGAAATCAGTATGGCCACTCCAGCTTTTCTCTGACTGCCATTTGCCTGGAGTATTGATGGTAAGTATATTTTAATAGATGAGCAATTATTTTCTAATTGTAAGACTATCAAGTCCAAAATGATGAAGTGAAGATACTCATATACATTTACCATTTTGTCCTCCACAAAGGTTCTATGAATATATACCATCAGAATTACTTGAGATTGCTGTTTTGCTTTTATATAGAACTTGTTGAAATTTTTATAGTTTTGAAAACCTGGTAGATGAAATATATTGTGTTTCTTTTATTTGCATTTTTAGTTATTAATGGGGTTAAATATTAATTTATTGCCCATTTTGTATTTTTGTTGTTGTTCAATGTCTATTCACATACTATCTATATTTTCTACTAGGACTTTCCTTTTTATTGTTGACTTATAAGCAGCATTCTTTCTTTTTTTTAAAATATGTATTTTTTTATTTATTTATTTTGACAGAGAGAGAGAGAGAGAGATACAGAGACAGAGAGAGAACTGAACTGGGGGAGCTCCCAGTTCAGCATATGGTTCCACATGGGCCGGGGCCGGGATTCGATCCTTGGTCCCCAGCGCTACAAAGTGAGCGCTTAACCCACTGAGCCATCCCGGCTTCCCCGAGCATTCTTTCTTTAAAGGATATTAAAATTGGCCTGCTAAAAATGGGGCAAACCTTTTCTGTTCTATTTTTAATTAGATTGTCTTGAATTGTAAGAGTTCTTTATATAGTTTAGTTAAAAGTGCTTTTTTGGACATGTGCTTTGCAAAAAAAAAAAAAGAAGTGTTTCCTGCTCTGTAGTTTGCCATCCTCTTCACAGGCTTGTGTTTTTTGTAATGCACATAAACTAACCTTGTCAAATTTAAGAACCTTAAGACTTTCTTCTGTAAGTTTTAGATTTTTATTGTTTAATATATGATTCTTCTGAACCAATACAGATGGTACAAAGAGTCAAGGTTCACTTTTTTTTTTTTTTTTTGCATATGACTAATTCTTGTTTTTTTCTTAAGATTTATTTTTATTGGTTTTTGACAGAGAGGCAGACAAAAGAGAGAGACAGAGAGAAGGAGAGAGCCCCGAACAGTCTCCATAGTTGTAAATCATTAGTTTTCCATATAGTTTCTCCACAGGTGGGCACTGGGCTGCGCAGAGCAGGAACTGGGTCGGGAGCCTCCCGCATCAGCCCCGGCAATAACTGAACTTGGGGCACACCCCAGCTCAGCATATGGGTCCACATGGGCCAAGGCCAGGATTCGATTCTCGGGATCCAGGGTTGCAAAGCGAGTGCTTAACCCTCTGAGCCATCCCAGCTTCCCTTCCTAATTCTTATAGCACAATTTGTTGACTAGACCATCCTTTTCCCACTGAATTGTCCTAGCATTTTTGTCAAAAATCATTGACTCTGCATGTGGTCTATTTTGAGATTACTATTCTGTTTCATTGATCCCATTGTCTATATTCACACCAATAGCACACTGTTTTGCTTACTATCAGTAAGTGTACATTCTTCACCTGTGACCTCTTTTTCCTACTTGTTTTGGCTATTCTAGGCCTTCTGCAAGTTCCCATACATTTTAGCATTCATTTGTCAGCTTCTACCTAAAGAACTTGCTAGAATTTTTATTGTTACTACATTAAATCTATAAATCTTTGAGGGAAGAATTGAGATACTATCATACTGTGTCTTTTGAATATATGTATAACTTATGAAAGAGCAGTATCTTCTAAGATGTATGTCTTAGAAACTCTTAGACAAACACACTAGGAGATACATGCAAGGATGCTCCCAGTACCACTACTTATAATAAAAAGATACGGCAAATTTTTCTTCAGGAGTTGAGAGGATAAATGCTGGTGTATTTGCACATAAACAAATTATGAGATATTATATGGCAGTTACCTATGAATTAACTTATAAATAGAATGGTTAATCTAAGAAACAATAGAGTAGGATTCTATTAATATTACATTAAGAGATATGCAAAGCCAATGACATATTGTTTCAGAATGCAAATATGTGTGGTAAAATGCTAGCTGGAGAATGATAAATACAAAACAAGATAAGGGGAACATTTTTTTCTAAAAATTTATTTTACTGTTTTTTGATAGAAGGTGAGAGAGGAAAAGAGAGAGAGAAAGAAGGGGGAGGGCCCAGAGCAGTCTCCATAGTTGTACATCATTAGTTGTAACATGGGTCCATTCCACACAGGTGGATGTGGGGTCACAGGGGGCGGAAATCAAACTGGGAGCCTCCCACATAGGAAATGAGAAGCTTTACCACTGAGTTATCCCAGCGGCTACCAGTTGTGCCTCAGTTCAGCATAGGGGTCTGTTGGGCTGAGACCAGAATTTGATCCCCAGACGTGGCAATTGTGAGGCAAGTGCTCAACCCGCTGAGCTATCCCGGCATTTCCCAGGATAAGGGTAACTTTTTAATAAAGGGGAAAAATGATAAGCTTGGGAGGGCTTCAAAGTTTTTTTCTTAATCTTGATGACAAGTTCATTAAGTGTTTATTGAAGTGTTATTTATACAGCATACATATATTTCACACTACCCTTTTCTATTACATATTTAGTGAGAATTCACCTTTTCAAAGGAAAGAGCAAACCATTTTGTTGGAGGAGGAAATAAGGGTAAATTAAATCTCACACTAGTGAAAGAAACCAAAACTATGGTCTTAGTTCATTTGGGCTGCTATAGCACAGTACCGTAGACCAGCAGTGTCCAATTTTTTTGGCTTCCCTGGGCCACATTGGAAAAGAAATTCTTGGACCACACATAAAATACACTAACACTAATGATAGCTGAAGAGCTAAAAAGAAAAAAAAAAAAAAAAAGGACACACAAAAAGTCTCATGATGTTTTAAGAATGTGTGTGGGGCTGCATTCGAAGCTGTCCTGGGTCATAGGTTGGACATGCCTGCCATAGACTGAGTGGCTTAGAAACAATGGAAATTGATTCTCACAGTTATGGATGCTGGGAAGTCAGCATCAGGTGAGAGTCTGACTGTCTCCTCCCTGTCACCTGCTAGAAAAGGTGAGGCGCTCTGTGGTGTCTCCTTTATAAAGACTCTAACTCCAGTCAACTGGCCTCCACCCTCACAACCTAATCACATCTCAAAGGCTCCACCTCCCATTACCATCACTTGGGGGTTCGCATTTCAATATATAAATTTGGAGGGATACAAACATCCAGTCCATGACAAACACTGACAGTTCTTTTTTCTTTCAAAATTGCGTCATCAATTATTTACACCTTTCTCCTTTTTACCTACAAACTGCAAAATGATGTCTGAAATAATACCTGGCATCTTCGATTATAAACATTTAAATTTTTTTTTTTTTGACACTAGCCACCTACAAAGGGATGAAAGCACTTTAAAATGCGAGAATCGATGTTTAGAGAAATACGCCGTGGAAGGTACAGCAGGTATCTGTTTGCTTTTCTGCATCATCTCCTACTGTTTTGGGGGCCTTGCACCTGCAGGCACCATCTATACATAGGAGCAAACACTGCAGTTTTATAGCACCGGTCATTTTGACAGGTGGCTGTGCCACAGTGTTTGTACATCCATCAGAGGGTGTCTGTCAATTGTCAAGTAAGAACTATAAAACTCTATAACTCATGAGGAAAAAATAACTTGTTCAAACCAAGGAATGCTGGTAGCAGGAGGAAGTTCAGCAAATGAGGAGGTTGAGCCCTGTGGCTATTGGGAAGGTCCCTTGAAAAATGAGTGGTTTTGCCGCATTTGCTATTTTCTTGTCTGTCTCCTCCACTCACATCAAAGGCAGTGAGTAGCCATGCTCATCTTTGAATCCCCAACACTTCATATAGCCTCTTAATGTGTCTGTCCTTGATTGATACGCTAACATCTGTCTACCAATATTTCTCTAAAATAATAATGTTAAATAAATAATAACATTAAAATCAACTTTTATGACATATTATCAGAACTTGTTTTTGTGCCAAATCATGAATCCTTTGAAAATGTCTATATACTTTTGGAACATTTTAGAGACATTATTCAAATAACTGTTTGATACTAAAATATACAATCAGTGGCAAAGATAAAAATTAATCCCTGACTGCTTTCAATTAATTTTTACATTTGATGCTCATGAAGAAGGACCTGAAGCCTTCAGCAACTGCCTTGGGCTTCAAAGACACTATTTATTATTCACGTATCTTGCTTTTATCATTGTAGCTCAGTAAGACAAGAGCCTCTGCCAAAATGGTTTACTATTGTGCCCTCACTGTAGAGAATATATGACGGGGAGGGGAAAAAGTAGAAAAAAAGGTTAAGCTAAGAAGTTTACTAAAGTGAAGGAGGCATCCCTGGAACCCCTGAATTTTTAAAGAATGTATATTTAAGTTCCAAACATTTATCAAGCTTGTCCAACCCACGGCCCACAGAGCACATGGGCAGCTTTGAATGTGGCCCAATGCAAATTCATAAATGTCCTTAAAACATTATGAGATTTATTTCTGAATTCTTGTTTGTTTGTTTATCTCATCAGCTATTCATCAGTGTTAGTGTATTTTATGTGTAACCCAAGACAGCTCTTCTTCCAACGTGGCCCAGGGAGGCCAAAATATTGGACACCCCTGATTTAGATCATCGGCAGGCAATACTTTTGCCACTTGAAGAGTTAAATTATTTGGGGGCTTTGTTAGCAGTGAATGAACCCTCACCAGCCAGATCCAGATTTACATGGTGAGAGCATGGTGTTATAGACACGATTGGTAATTCTTCATAAGCACAGGTTGAGAATAGACCTTCCTTCTCGACAACTAAAAGCAACTAGAACCGATGTTGGCAAACATATGACCAGAAGGCAGAGCCCCTAGCTCTCAAGAACCCATCATGCCCCTGAGCCATCATGCCCCTGAACAGTGCATCATGGTTTTCTTTCTTTGAGAATCATCCATTTTGTGATGTTTCAACACTTGGGCAACAAGTTATACACAGTCCAGTGTAGTCTCAGTTCATTTAGGAACTCTTTCCCAGGAACCTGTAAGTAAATTCTGTGGCATGAGGCCCCTTTTCCATGAGAACACCGTACAGAGGGAGAGGCGGTTTTGAGATCATACTTAATTGCCTCTCCCCTGAGTTTGACTAAGCCTAATCCCCTCACCCCTGCCTGCCCCACATACACACACACCGACAATTAGTTCTACAAATAAATTAACTGCAAATCCTCTGAAAGTAAGTATGATGGCATTTTCACCTTCTCTAGACATGGGCCTGGTATAGTAAAATATATTCTTAAGGAAGATAGAAGTTTTTCTGCATAGGCCTTGGACAGAAGGCCAAGTCCGCTGACACCCCCAAAACACCCAGCCTGTCTCATCCTTGGGGCTTACAGTTTTGTTGAGAAATTAGCAGTGCTCATTCTCTGAAATTCTAGACTTTCCAGAAACTGGGGGAAAGCCTCTTTAGTATCCCAAGTCAAAAATAAGTCTTGAGACAGAATGCTGTAGTTATTATTTTTCTTCCTACTCTGAGCACCCAATCCATTTCTACATAGTCCTAATTCTGTTTATGCAGTTGAGCTAGAATTCATGAAGACAAACAATATTGTTGACAATAACTCTGGATGTGAACCAACTCTGTGCTGAGACCCTCATAGAATTCTAGAATTTCTGAGCTGGTAAATCATTCTGTCCAATGATCCCATCATCAGTACCTTTAGAGCTGAAGAAAGGAAGCCAAAGATGACTGTTCAGATCCTGTCTGAACCTGAGGATACACAATATTAAGAAATCACTTGCTAACGTTCTCACTATTCTTCCAAATAAGTGCACATCTTCCATCGATCTTGTTTATACAATTATTGTTTTTCAATCTCCTCGGGTGACAAAAGTGAAACACAGCTGCCAGAAGAGCAATGGTTCTGAATCAGTTGTGTCCAAATCTATGAGGAATAAATAAATCTATGAGGTATAAATAAATGTATTTTGAGATTCTCCTGGGAATGAGAATAGATCTCTATTGTTTCACTCTGAAGCCAGGCTTTGTAAAAAGACTAGCATTAATCACCCCCCATAAAACCTCCCACCATGTGATTGACAAATGCAGTTAGTAATGCCCAAAACTTATAGCACATTGTTCAACCTGAACCAAAAACAGTTCCAGGAACTAACATCCTATGACAAGAAACACTAACATGAAAGGCATTAGAAAGGCAGACAGAAAAATGAGCAGACGTTGAACTTAAGGAACAAAATGACATTAATTCTTATGCTTAAACTGGATGAGTAAAGTGAAATTGCCAACAACCTTTGGGGATCCAATGTCCAGACATGAGTGCTGGAGAGACACAAATATTCGATCTATAGCAAGGACATTCTCAAACTTTTCCCATAGGCTGGTATCCCAATTATTTTCAGTTATTCTAAGACTACAGCCTCCTGATGGAAACTTTGAAACACTTTGCAAAAAGAGCCAAAACAACTGAGATAGTGCCCAAATCAACAAATCTATACAATAAAAATTCGCAAGTTGGAGGCTATCCTATATAGTTGTAGGTAATACGAGGAAGGTACTAGTTCCTGTCTTCAAAATACTTGTAACCTAACTTAAGGGGAAACAACACATTTTCTTCTAGGGAATTAAGTCCTGTCCAAAGCGCCTGTAAAATATCAATGGTGAATTCAGTAAGCGAACAACGAGGGAACTCCCATCCCCCTCATTTCTCTCACCCCTCTTGCTGGCACACACAAAGGAAAGGAAATAAAAGTTATTGTGCTGCAGTTCACAGACCAGGAACCAGAAGCACAGAGAACTGAAATGCCTTTGCCATCTTTCATGCAAAATGTGTTCGACAGACTTCAAATTACTTTTTACTCTACTTGATTGATCATTAAACAAGTAGCGAGAACCCATTTTCATTACTTTTATTGAAAATTCACAAACTTTAACACGAGGCAGTAGAATGACTTAAATAATACATTTAAAGACAATATAGATTTCAACCTTCTAAAAATGTAGATCTCTTAAAAACTTCAGATACAATCAAAGAATCTCTCTTGGCTAGCTAATGAGATGATTTCTAATAATTCTCATGTACTGGATTGGGAAGAGGTGTGTTTGTTTTTCATTTCTTCACATTGATTTTGATTAGTGCAAGCTGTAAAGATGCCCTTTTCTTATGGAAGTGGAATTACTTGCAATACATCAATAATCTCAGTGAATCCCATTTCCACTGTGAAAGTGAGGGAAAAGTCTTGGACACAAAGTAAATAAAACAAATTAACATGGAATGTGGGTGTGAGAAAAATGAGAAAACTATTCTAGACTAAAAGTCATATATGTTTCAGACACAGCAGTAATATGAATGGAAAGATTTCAGTGGCAGAATTTAATTTTTTGAATTTCATAATGTATGTTTAAAGCTTTAGTGCCATTTTCCAAGGCAATTCATTTACTTAAATATTTAGTGAGAGCTGCAACAAGCTGTCGGTCCTCCTACATGCATGCTCATGTCTATTAAGGAACATAATTAATTAGACTAAATGAAACAATCATAAAATATAACACTTTCCCAGGTAGCCACAGATTCTTCTTAACCTATACCTACATTAGCAAAAACCAAGTTCACACAAGTCAGATCACTTACAGTTCTAACAAGGAACGGATAACCCTTGTGGGGAAGGGGGTTACCGGTAATTGAACTGACTTGGGCTAGAAACTGTGAACATTACCGAAGCTTGAATTTTAACAAGCACAAATTCAGTGGGATGGTGGGCGGGGACTACTCATCTGAGCTATGAGAGGCAAGATACAAGGAATTTTTTCTACACCAATGAGCCTCGCCTAGCAACATAGTAATTCACATTTCCCCATGCTAGCCCTACAGGACTCCAAATAAAACAATCAGTCTAAATCTACACCATCATTCCGTTATTTCTCCACGTATATAGGAAAGGTGATTCTCCATGACATAAGGCAACATCAAGTGCAGCAGAGGACTGTTATTGAGCAGGAAAAGTATAGGGAAATAGAAGTATGAACCCCAATTCTTTCTCTTTTTCTTTTTTGGCCCATGCTACCAACACCATGATTCCCTTCTTTACTCATTCCCCTCCTCTCAGTATCAAGCATTAATTCTAAAGCCTACTGAAACTTTTCTCAATTTAAAACTGTAAAATAATAGCCCTTGAAGGACCCTTAGAGGTCATATAGTCTTATTCCATCATTTTAGGACTTAGCCTAGAGATTATAATATTGGTTCATAATTCCATAATTCATTTGTTGAATAGTGAAGACCAGAACAAATACAAGTCACCTCACTCCCAGTCCTAGGATTTTCAACGACACCACACTGTCTCCCATTCTTACAGGGTTTGCCCTATACCCACCCAAATTCTCACTGCTAAGACCACTGAAAACTCCACCTTCCCCACAGAGTTCTAACCACCATGCTGGTCTCACTCTTCTCTGAGCTCCTTCAACACTCACAGACTAAGCCACAAGACTGTTGTAGTGAACAGTCTATTGTTTCTTGTGATAAAGTCTCCTAAAGACACTGTGGGTCACTGGGAGGTAGGGAATGAGTAGTACTGGGCAAAACTCCTGGCTTCTGTGGTAGCTTCTGTACTCACTCAATGGTGGCATCATCAGTGAACATAGCCTAACTGTGCCTGTCCACTTAGTTTGAACAGAGCAGTGACTTGTGTTACCTGAAAAGCTGTATTTTTCTTCAAAGTGTCACCCCTCCTTTATCACAGGGCAGCCAAACCAAGTATTTGTGCTTCAAAATCAAAAACCCTTTGACTCAGGTTTAGATAAGGCAAAGGGGTAAAGTGTGATAGTTTCTTTGGGGGCAGGGGGATTTATGGGTTTGTAAAGCACTTCATCTCTCTGAACCTTGGGCTCCTCGTCCATCATATGGGGATAATGTAAGGTAGATAATATTGTTGGGAAGATTTAAGACAATTATGAAAGTCAGAAACAATCCACTTGAAATGCCCATTTCCTTCGTCCTGCTGTTCTTTTCCCCTAAAACCACTTTTTATCCTGTGTCTCATTCAGTTAATTCCATGTATGATTCTAGCAAATATCTGCAGTTGCTAATACAGGCAGGCAGTGGAGTAGGTATTTGGGAAAGAATGCTCTACTGGAACTCCTCAAGTCATGCCACATAAACAGCAGCCTCAAAGTGTCTTGGGAAGTGCAAAGAACTGGGACTCAAAACTCTATGTCCTAGTTTCAGTTATGCCTTAGTTTCATGTTCCTCCTCTCAAATGAGGGTGACAAGTAATATGGTCACTAAAATCCTTTCCAGCTCTAGAATTCTATTCTACCCTTTTCCATAAGGCCCAGCAGGCAAGATATGAACTGTAACCAAGGAGAGAAAAATGCCAATCTATTGATACAAGATCTGTAGAAAACAAGAAATTCAGGAAAACAGGGCTGGCTCAGCAGGTTAAGTGCTTGCTTTGCAGACCCAGGGACTGAGGATCAAATCCCAGCTCCAACCCGTGTGGAACCGTATGCTAAACTGGGATGTGCTTACCATGCGGGAGGCCCCCAGTTTGGTTCTCACCCCTTGGTTTGGCCCCTGGCTCAAGGGAGTGTGGCTCCCATGCAGGAGGCCCCCAGCCCAGTTCCTGCCCTGTGGGGCCCCTGCCCATCTGTGTGGAAAGAAACCATGTCAAAAACTGATGACATACAACTATGGAGACTGCTCTGGGCCCTCTGCCTTCTCTCTGTCTCTTTCTATTTCTGTCTGTCTCTGTCAAAAACAATAAAATAAATCTTAAAAAAAAAGAAGACAAAAAATTTGAAAAGCAAGAAATCAAAAATGCTATTTTTCCTGATTCTTTTTTTTTTTTTATTGTTTGAGAGAAGTTGAGAGCAAGAGAGAGAGACAGCGAGAGAGAGAGAGAGAGAGAGAGAGAGAGAGAGAGAAGAGAGGGTCCAGAGCAGTCTCCACATTTGCACATCATTAGCGGTGACACAGTTTCATTCCACACTGAAGAATGTGGGGCACGAGGGGTAGGAACCGAACTGGGAATCTCTCACATGGGAGGCAAGAACCTTTACCACCTAGCCATCCTGGTGGTTACCAGTTGCATCACAGTTCAGCATAAGCGTTTTCTTGGGCTGGACCTCACAGTTACAAGGCAAGTGCTCAACCTGTTGAACTACCCCAGCATCCCATTTTCCCCAATTTTTTATGGCATGTGGAAAAATGAGGGTAATTTCCTATTTAAAATGAAAATAATGAATCTGTATTATAAATATACTATGTGATGAACCAGAGAAAATAGCAACAGGTGGAAGAAAGAATTTCTCAAGTGAAATAAAATTATTTAGGAACATTATGACACATTTCATGTAGCCTCAAAATCTGAATCTCAGGCCCTCATATCATGTTTGGAGCCCTCCGCCTTACCCAGTTCATCCTCCTTGCAGTGTCCTGATGTCCAACAAGGGCAAGAAAAGGGGGCTTCTCTGAATGGGTCCCAAATACTACAAAGACTACAGGAGAGATGTGTGTGTTTATAGCTAATGTCCCATTGTTATAATTTTTAAAATATGTAGCAACCCTTTTCAACTAGTGGAGATTCAGGCATTCTATGTTCACTAGATGGATATTGTAAAGTATCTCACTGTCAATTAAATAAATAAATATTTGATCTTAATAATATCATACCCAGGGCAGCAATACCTTTCAACAACAACAAAAAGCTGCCAGAAGTTCATGGGTACTATCAATAAGCTCAACAAGCCTACTGAGAGGTTGTTTTACTTGTCCTTAATGTGTAGCCCTGTGGGAATACAGATTCCTAGGTGAGCTTTGGAACAAAGCAACACTAAGCGCAACAGAGAATGGACTTGACCTCTGCATCCGTAGTTCAACTCTGTGGCCATATCTTACATGGCCGCTGCCGTTAGTTACATGATTAGGAAATCGCAGGCTTTAGAATCTGGGGGTCAGTGAGTCCCAAGTGACACTGCCCCGAGTCTTTATAACTCAGGCTCTAAGAGATACTACACTTCTTCTAGAGAGTCATGACAACAGGCAGCCTCTGCTTTCGTGTTTCGATGCACCTGTCAGGAAGAAAACCCATGCATCACAATATTTATGTCACTTATGTAAAGTCGCATCGTATCATAGGCACACTTCCTGCAGCTCCTCGGAATGGGAATGGATAATCTGCACTGGAACGGCTCCAGGGAACATGGTGTAGCATAGAGGGCAAGACCCCATAGTTGGTCTCCAGCAATTCTGTCTTATTTTCTAAAAGCACAAGGTAGGGCATCATTGGCCACCTGTCCATGTCTTTCAAGTGTCCAATGGACAGGTGAGGACACACTGATCTGAACTAGTGGGCTCTACACTGCTTATCCCAGGAGGTAATGTGTAGAAGCAGGTGGACTAATGTAGAAACCACTCCTAAACTCATTCATGCATGCATAGGGTGCCTGGTATGTGTCAAGGTGGTGAGGATACAGCAGAAAATAAGAATCCAAAATGTGTGCAACTTGGAGTTTATTGAAAAGTTGAAAATCAGTACAAATCATGACATTGCATAATCAGGGAACAGAAAGAGGGAAACAAGTCTGGATGTTCTATTAGTCATGAAAAATGCTACAGGAACAGGTCAGAAGGCACACGGCTTCACATAAACAAGTGCTGTGTCTGTGGATGTAAATAGGAGTTAAGAAAAAAATCACGACTTTCCAAATTATAAGAAATAACTGATAATCCTAAAGTCATCCATGTGCTTATTAGTAGCCACTGTATACCACCCTAAATTTGTAGAAGTGTTAAGAGTTTATCCAATAGCATTATTTCCTTAGCTATTACCATTTTAACTTATATTTGAGTATTTCTTTAATTTCCATAAACTATGGGTATAGTTCATGTCTCATAAGAACATATCTTTTTAAAATAATAAGACACTAATTCTATTTATTGATGGGAAAACTTTAAAGTTTTATAGCCATCTTTCAAGAATATTCTTCTTGGTCATACCTAACTCTGATCTGAGCATGCCATAGCCTCAATTCCCTCAGCTAGGAAATGAGGTTATTCAAGTAGACAATCCTGAACATTCCATCAAGTTATATTATCTTATAATACTAAGTAGATCAATGCAATGTGTGTGGACTGACTTTCTCCCATGGTGCCACAAAAGATGGAAACATAAATGCAGTGATTGAGGTAGGAAAGAATGAGATGTACATAAACACACAAACAGAGGAAGGAACCTAAAATTAAGGCCTAAAGTTAAGGCCCAATATTGTATGCGTCTGACATCTGGGGAAAACAAGGAGGGCCTGGAATGGCCTACCTGCCAGCTCCCTCTCCATCTTGCTCCCACAGATAAGGTCCCCTAGCTACAGAGCCTTCCTTATCAAGGGAGCAGGGACCCAGTTCCTACTTATCCTGGAGTAGTAGGCTGCCAGTCCATGGAATTAGCCAAACAAGCCAATAACATCCTCCCATAAAAACCAGAGTCACCCTAATCTCTTGTTACTACAAAGACTATCTCCCATGCCCCTTACTCGTTACCCCTGTTCCCACATGCAGCCCCATGTGCCCCTGTGTGGGGCAGTGTTCTCTTCCATAGGCCGTGAGGGTACGTGCTTAATCAACTGCTTTTGATCGCATCTGTCCAGCATCGAGTGCTGTGTATTCTGCCATCCCCATAACCGTAAGCTAGGATTCTCCCCCTCACCAATAAAGTGAAGAGAAGTCAAGCAAAGCAGACCCATTCATGGGCAAAGTTAAGGCACACAATTCATTCTGAGTCTCCAGAAGGTACTGTGGTCCCGGGTATATGGGAGAGGGGAAGGCAGCAGAGGCCAAGATGCAGGCAGGTTTTTGGTAGGCGGGTAGAGAACTGCTGTGGGAGGTGTAGGCAGAGGCGGTCCCCCAAGATGAACAACTATTCTCAGGATCCAGTCACAGCAAGAGGGCTGGGGTTGGGGACAGGGCTCCATGATGGCTTTGTATGGAGGAGTGGGGGAAGTAAACGGAAGAGTGGAGTTGGACCCATTACAAGACAGGGACTGAGACACAGGGGAACGAGTACAAACAAGTCAATGGCACACAGGGAATGGACACTTAGTCTCAGGGAAAAAAAGGCGGGATTCTGATTGTGTGAATTGAATCATGAGGTAAAATATTAGCATCTAGGTCATCTTGACCCAAATTTCCTGAGTGGTAACCTAGAGCAATATATATTTAGTTCCCTCTTTTTCCTCCCTGCCTTTCAATGTACAAAACAGACTGGTTTCTCTCTCTCTCTCTCTCTCTCTCTCTCTCTCTCTCACACACACATACACACACACACACACACACACACACACACAGGTAAGAACAGAGTTGATCTGTAGGGGAGTGTGTGGGAAGATCAGAAAAATTGTTAGCCCTGACATTCAGAGTTCTCTACTTGGGATTTGAGAGCCTCAGACCCTTTGGCCCTTCTTCTGCCTTTATCTTCATTTTAATTATGTTCTTGTTCTGAGGATTAACACCAAATTTTCAAGATTGTTACTTGCCTATTTGAAAAATTATTTTGCAGACTCTGTGCATACCTCTGGCATCATGCCAAGTCTCCGTAATTTTCAAAATAACTGGTAATACCTCATTAAATCTATTGGCTAACCCCTCAGTGTTGGGGAATTGAGTAATGTATTGTCAAGAGCACACACTCACCCATTATCTGAGTTTTGAAAGTGGCTCTTATCAGGATTACCTTGGTTTCATAATTGGCTAAATCATTCCATTTTCTTCCATTCCTTTTCCTTTGAATTGAAAGCTCTATTCAGTTCTTCATCACTATTGAACACTGATTCATTTCTTGAGCTTTCTTACTTGGACTCATGCCCATTTTACCTGCATGTTATCTTCCCTCAAAACAGAATACAGAGCCTCTGTGTGGTCTTCTGTATTCTCCCACACTTCATGGGACTAAGGTCCTATCTGAAACATTCATGCATCCATTCATTTAACCAAATATTTATCTGTGGCACATCTAATATTTTCTAAGCATTGGGTAGAAACTTCAGAAACATAGTGAAGAATGCATTTTTATTGTAAGGCCTGGAAGTGATGCCATTTGGATATAAAATGTGACAATAACACCAAGACAAATACTCTCCCTTCTTTTCCGTAAAACCTTTACAAATCATGGATCTGCGATGGTACCCACAAGAATAGTCCTGTAATTCAGACCCTTGTTCTCTGCATGTCACGATTAAGCAAGTCAAATCTGAGCCTACCTCAATTAAAACCTGTGCTCCACTAACCCAGCAAATCAGGAAGTGGTTTGCTTCCATTTCTCTTTCTCTGGAAACCTCCACCTTGGAGCCTCTACCCCCTGCAGGCTGGACTGGGTAACCCCCGGCCCAGAGGCTGGGTCTTGCTTCCAGGACCCTGGGTCCGTTTCTCTCAGTTTCTCCCCTTTTCCAGTACCCTCTTCAAACAAGGATGCATACACCACAAAGTTGGGGGCTCTTGCCTATCTAAACTTATCTTTATTCCTGCCTCACTTTTCCTGAAGGGTCTGACTGTACTAGAAATCCAGTTAGATGGCTGAGACCAGAGCACTTCATTGTTCTTCAGAACTCTGACAGGATTATTCCAGTAACTTCCAGTGAACCAGGTTGCTGCTAAGAAACTCAAGCCTATGCCTAGTCTTAGTTCTTTGTTTGGACCCATTCTTTTCTCTTTGGTGTACTAAAAATTCACAATGATTTGCCTTAATTTTTCTCTTTCATTTCCTGCCATTCATATTTAAAGCTCAGATGTGAGCCTGTTAAACCTATGTGAATACTTGTAAGGAATGTGCCTTTAGCTAGTCTGTCAATGTACTTCTGATCTGAAATAGAAAGCAAGAAGAGGGAAGAATAAAGATGAAGACAGAAAAACTGAAAAGAAAGAAACACTGAAAAGGAAAGAAGCTGAAACAGAAAAGTGTCTCTGAGGACAAGAGGGACATGTGATAGTCTGTGAACCATAAATACATTTCCTCTTTCTAAATGCATCATGGGTATCCCAAATGAGGCCTGTCTTCATCTGTGGATTTTCCAGTGGAATTTTACTGCCTAGACAATACAGAATCCAATCCTGCCTTGTACATTGGCTTAGCCATGGAGGGCCGTGGATGAGACACTTGCTGGCAAACTTAGGGCATTCTGAAGCTGAATTAAATATAGGTCCTTCTTTCTTCTGGCAGTGCATTTACCAGCAAGTAAAATGCGTTGGATAGCACACAGGCGCAGCTACACATGTTTTAAAATAAACTCAGGGGCCTTGAGTATTATGAAATCTTAATTAATGCACCTCAGTTCCTTCAGAACCAGTTTAAGCCGCCTTTAGGAGGTGGGATGTCCCAGCACGAACCGAACCCCACTGGCTCCATTAATGCCTGCCTGCCCCTCCCTCCCTGCCCCACTCCCACTAACCCTAGCTTTGCAATGGTATTCCTTCTCCCACCGGACCAACTTCAGGGGGCTGGGTAGAGTGGGACTAAGAGAAGTCCATGGGACAAGCAAGCCCATACTCTGGACCCGACTAGCTAGCACTGTATTCTAAATAAGACACGCAAAACAATAGAAACGCATTCTTTCCATTCAACTCAGGGTGCAGAAATAGTTCTCTTTTCATGATGTTAGAGTGATTTGGAGTTTTGCATTGCAAATTCGACAATAATAAAACTTCACGGAAACCTACTTAAACTTACTTCTTAACAGAGAAAATTTAAGCCATATTCCTGTGGCTTAAAAAAATAACGCAGGCAAGTTGTTGCATCCTGATGGCCTTGAACATATACTTATGACTCAGATTTTTAAGAACATGTCTTAGTTTAAAGAAAACAAGTACCAATTGGTGCTCTGGTGAGTCTGTTATTTTATTTTATTTTTTCTCTTCAGGGGAGGTTACTGCCCCTAGGCCATAAGAAATACACAAGCCCTGACATTCAGAATGACTATGAAAAAATATTAGTAGAAATAAAACTACTCCCCTGGGGAAGCTGGGATGGCTCAGTGGGTTAACCATTTGCTTTGTAGCCCCAGGGACCGAGGGTTGAATCCCAACCCTGGCCAGTGAGGACCCATATGCTGAACTGGGGTGTGCTTCCCAGGCGGGAGGCACCCAGTTTGGTTTTCACTACCACCCCCACCATTTGGCCCCTGGGTCTAGGGCACGTGCCTACCACGCGTGAGGCCCCCAGCCCAGTTCCTGCCTCGCGTGGCCTCCGCCCACCTGTGTGGAATGAAACCATGTCAAAAACTGATGATGTGCAACTATGGAGACTGCTCTGGGCCTTTCCCCTTCTCTTTGTCTCTCTCTGCCTCTGTCTTTCTCTGTCTCTGTCTCTCCCTGTCTCTGTCAAAAACAATAAAATATATCTTAAAAAAATAAATAAATAAAACTCCTGCCCAGACACATAACATGGCTTTTGACTTCTGCATGGCTCATATTTTAAATATCACTGCAATGGCTGAAACATTCATCATCTCACTTCTGACCTACATGGAAAGTGAACCTGTGTATTTTCTGCCGGTGGAAACTTACCCGACTACAGTGTCTCTTTTATAACATTAACTAAAAAGTCCAAAATTGTGAACAGATCTTGTAACCTTTAAAAGCAGGATGATACTCACCCAGGTTTACCTCAAAGCTTCCTCACATACTTGATGAGAGAGATCAGTAAATAATCTTTCCTGAATGAACGTTTTATGTCTCAAAGCGGGGGAGGAGGGGGAATCAGATGTGAAAATCTGTTTGGATGTTCTCATAGTCCAGACTACTCCCGTTAAATGCAATAAGGATTTGCCCAACACTTCCTATAGCTTCCCTTTCAATGGCCTCCTATGGCCCTGAAACATAATAGGATTCCTACCCATTTAGGGCTTTTGCACTTGTTTCCTCACTCTAGAGTGCTCACAACTATATTTCACTGTGCCTTATGGTTTCCGCTAAAATTATGGTACACATATAAGCCCTCCTTGAGAACCTCATGAAAAGAAGTTCTTGACCCCCTCAATAGTCAGTCTTCTTCTAGCTCTTTTTCCAAGGTAGACATTTTTACTTCATTTGGAGAAATCATCAACCACTACCACTTCATAGATTTGTTTTCTCTCCCCTCTCCTTCCACAGGCTCCAATTACCTATGAATCAACCGTGTGATATTTTCCCCGTTTCATGTATTCTGTTTTGTTCTTTTAACTATATTTTTCTTTCTTTTAAAGTTTGGATGATTTCTAGTCACTTGTTCCAGTTTACTGATCCTTTTCTATGCTGTGCCTTGTCTGTTATTAAGCTCCTCAATTAACTCTTTCTTTTTGATTCTGTACTTTCCTTCCTAGCATAGCACGGTCATTTGGTTCTTTTTTTATAGTTTCTCTCTGTTGAGATTTTTCCCTAAGTTTACATATATTTTTCACTATTCTACTGAAGAGACAGAGACAGAGATAGATATAGAGATATAGAGATATAGCATACTATATAAATACGAGGCTTTTTAAAGTTTGTATGACAATTGTATCATGTGGTCTATCCCTTGGTCTATTTCTATTGACTCTCTTCTCTTGACTTTGAGTCATACTCCTTGTGTCTTTGCATACTTCATAAATTTTTATTGTGGTTCAGACATTGTAGATAAAATAATATTAGGCACTGAAGTAATTCCCAGAAAAGAACACACTCCTTCTTCTGTTGGGGCTGAATTAGGCTAATCTGTATTTGAGATGCATCTGGGCTTCTTAAGTCCAGCTTTAGTTAAATTCAGTTACCCACTGACTTCAAAAGTTCAAAGACATGACCAGGACTTTTCCTTCAGTAAGACTGGGCCATTGGCAAGTGTCTGGAAATAGTATTCTGTGCAGCCACCAATTTTCCAAGCTCTGGGAAATCTCTTTGCATCTTCGAGCTTGTTTTTTGTTTGTTTGTCTATAAGGAACTCTCTCTCTTTTTCTCCATGCCCACTTCCAGCTTTGGGTTCCTCAAGATATCTCTCTTAACACTATGACCTAACCTACCTCACCCCCAACTTTGTAAGGCCTAGGATTCTGTGAAGTCCCTAATTAATGCAATTTCTCTCAGCTTCCCTTCCCTGTCCCAGCCTTGGGACAGAAGACTGCTATAGTGTACTGGTGAAGGCCTAACATGCCTGAGAGAGAGCCTCACTTCTCCTGCCTCCTCCCTAGCCTTCAATGTCCTCTGCCTCGTATCTAAGAAAAGGCTCTCAGACCTCGGGGGTAAATTAGTCTGGCACACCTGTTGTGATTCCATCATTTGGCATTGTACCTCTGTGCATTTGGGGAATGTCCCTGGAAAGAGATGTTAAGGGAAGTAGATTTGCTGTGTCTGGAGTTCCTTGGGGTTCTATCCTTTGTGCCAACTCACATGCAACTATTGAAAGTTGGGTTGGTTTCTCTCTATCCTTTTGTCTGTGGTAGATTTCTTCTCTTCCACTGAGCCACCCGGAATGAAAGCAACTGTGGGTCTCTTCTCTCATGGAAAAGGCTTGTCACGTTGGAAATTTGATTTTCTTTGCATACTGAAATCAGATGGAGTTGAAAGACTATAATGCTGTAGAGTCTATGGCTTAATGTAAACATTTGAATGAGACTGACAGTCTCCTATCACTTCCTACAACTGTTCAGAACTGAAGGCTCCCATCATGTCTCTTTCATCTTTATATTTCCAGCACCTGGTCTGGTGCTGGTATTTAGCAGCTGCTCAATTAAATATTTGTTGAATGTATAAAAAGAGAAGACTGGTATTAATTAAATATCTAAGTTAAGGTGACCAGACGTCCCACTTTTGGTGGGACAGTCCCGATTTTTAACAATTTGTTCTGCATCCTGCAGCATTTTTAAAAAGTCTCAATTTTTGGAAAGAATGCATGACAAGCTAGGGAACGGCGGGAGATAGACCAAATTTTTAATCAAGAACCCCCTCCCCCCCGGTCAATGGTGTCCCACTTTACCAATGTTAAAATCTGGTCACCTTAATCTAAGTGGTTGTATTAATCAGACACTGCACTGGACAAAGACCAGTTTAATTTGTCCTGGATTTCTTTAAGAGCCAAAACCTATACAAATAACAGAACTATTTAAATCATTTTTAGAAATGCTGCCATTCCAAGCAACTTTGTACTTAGAACTAATATTATTTATTATGGTTTTTAACATGAATATCTACATAGATTTTGCAGATAAAGAAAATCAATATAATCTCTGTAGATATGATTATGATTTTAACTGAGAAGGAAAAAGTAAACTCTAATGCATTAAGTTGAAAAACATAAACTTAGAAAATTTTTTCAAATGGTTAGGTTGAACTGGTTTATTACTCACGACTTTTCCAGGTTTAAAATGAATACAATTATATTACTAGTAAAACCTCATTGCTGCCAATAGAAATGCCCTGGGGTTACCCTCAGTATTTCCTCCCAGACTCAAAAGTGACTATGGAAAATCACAAGTCTAGGTTCCCTCTGGTTCATATTGAGCTGAGAAATGATACTGAACTATCGGTATCATTCTCCTTCTAAATGTGTGCTTTCAGATCAGATCATAACCAGAGCATTGACCAAACAGTGTTTGTCAGAATGGATTGAGTATTCAAATAACTTTGGTGGTGTTGACATGCTTCTACATTATTTGAATGGCTACTCAGTGTAACTGGCAGAAATGAGGAGCAAGGGTCAGACAATCAGTGTACTAGAAGTGTACTTTCAGCATTAACTTCCATGGGCAAGCCAGGGCTGTCTCAGTAGAACAATTTTGCAGACAACCTTCACCATAGAGACTGAATATAGCTGACCTCCAATCAGCTCAAGTTGGGGAAACAGTTGATGATACTTCTGTTGTGGCCGCAGCCACATTATTTTCATTAATAGCCAGCAATAATGCTTTGAACAGGACTGACAAGACTTTGCTCATTCAGATTACGAGCCAATACAGCTGTTTAATTTTCAGTCTGAGGAAAGGTAACATTGAGGAAACACAATTTCTGCAATGAACCATTTGCTTCTGTGAAAAGACATGTTATAACACAGCCCTGACAGGATATGTGTTTAGATATTCTTAGACTGGGTTGTCTTGGGAGTAGGTTGGCTACCTATTTGCATCCAATGGTAATTTAAGGTGTTGATTTGATTCTTTAATACCTTCTGTGGTAGGAAACTTTGGCCACTCTGGAGAGCATCTTCCTCTCCCTTACAGCAATTATGAGCAGCTGGTAGCTCTGTACTAACAGCCCCAGACAGGAAAACAGAATGAAGAGCAGGCAGAGCATTTGTCCATGAAAGGTCACGGGTGAACTTCTTCAGTGACTTTACCGAGCTCTATTTGATGACTGGGAGAGACGGGAGCATGTGCACTTTTAACCAGCGAGCCAGGTGGTATTTTTTAGCTGCTACCTTTCACTCAGTTCTAACCATCACATGCATGTACATTTCTCAAAGAGGTACAGTAGGAAACAAGATAAAGTCGGTAAAAGGGAGTTATTTGTTCAGTAGAGGTACCAATAATTCGAGTGTGGTCAGTCATTTGAAGCTATTAATGAATCTAGGTAAGTGCTTTCTACAGACTGGTATGGGTTAAATTATGACCAAAATGTGCTATGTTAATGGCTGAGCAACAGTGAGGTGGTTGTATATAAGAGACTGGGGGGACCCAGTTATATTGATTGCCTTCCCTCATGTAAGGCCTTTGTTTTGTCACACCTTATGTGTTGGTACTGGGAACATAGTGGTTACAGTAAGATTTAGTCTGAAGAACTTGGAAATGATTGAAATATATGACTTTAAGATCAGCTCAGAATGGATCAGAGCATGGGAGACTCTCAGGACCTCAAAAATATTTTATAAAAAGGTTTTGCTTAAATACAATTAACTTGGGGCAACTCTTGCCATTAGTACATTTAGCTCTTGATAAAGCCTGAGGTTAATATGATTCTATTCACAGGCACAGATATGTCTTTTTTGGCCCCCCAAAAGGAAAAATACTGTTCTTAAAGTAATAAAAGAAATATCGTGGAAGTGCTCATTTTATGGATTTCTAGTTCTCAATTCCTTGTTTCATTTGGCTAAATGAGTTTAAAAGCAACGCTGATAGTATTGTAAGATGTGCATACTGAAGCTACAATATGAGTCATCTTAAGCATCTTCTTTTGTTGGTTCATTTTAGCTTAGTGAATGTCCAGTCAGTGTTTATTGAGCTTTTGCTCTGATAAAAGTATTTTGAAGAAAAACAAAATTATGATTTTCCCTTTCTCCCAATTTCCTGCCTGGCCTATGAATATTTGCATCTTATAATGGAAGACAGTGAATAAAAGCCAGAAGCGACTCTAATGGTGAATTTTCAGACTCTAGTAGAAAAGATATTTTGAATTAACAAATCTATTTCTTTTTTCAGTTCCTTAACTTAATAGTTAGTGCATGCATACAGTAAAGAGAGAGGGAGGCAGGGGGAGAGAAAGAGAGAGAGAGAGAGAGAGAGAGAGAGAGAGAGAGAGAGAGAGAGAGAGAGAGAGCTCTTACCTCTACCCAGTAAAAATCTGGTATAATTTTGTAAAAATTATATATCCTAAAATTCACATGCAAAGCAGCACCTCCCTGTTTTGTTTTATTTTGTTTTGTTTGCTTAAAATACATCTGGGAATTCACTGCATATTATCATTGTTAGAATTGCTATACTCTTTTAATAGCTATGATCTCCCATTTTACTCACATACTATAATTTAATATTATAACTTCCTTAAATCGCTCCCTATTGATAGACATTTAGATTGTTTTTATTCTTTTGCTATTAAAAATACTGCTGCAATTTGTGGGAGGTAAAGAGAACAGAGTAGAGTGGGGGTGGGGAACCTATGGCATGCGTGCCCAAAGTGGCACGCAGAGCAATTATTTCGGCACACGGAGCTGTGAATACCATTTAAAATATTATTGTTTATGCTCTTATAGACATAAAAATAATTGATACCTCTATCTCACTTGATGGGTTGGCACGCGAGTCGAGCGAGTATACTCTTATTGCATAAACTTTGGCACTCAATTGCCAAAAGGTTCGCCACCCCTGGATAGGGCATTACTCCAAATTTTTCCATTTCTACTGTAGGTAATTTTATAGAACAGACTATGGCTGAGCTCACTTTTTCATCTTGTTATACACAAAGAATTACTTTTTCAATTTTAAGGTCTAGTAACTTTACCAGGACACTTACCTACTTTCACTGTTACGTGTCACCACTTCCTAGTACTTGAGTGCTGGCTTCAAGGCTTCTTTTGGTTATGAACTTGTTTGTCTTGAATTGCAGCTTTAGATTTTTCCATCTCATTTTTTATTCTCTTCTTTAGAAATAGCCAATGTGTGCCTATTTTCATTTCACTTTGTCACTCATATTTATCTTCTTTTAAAATCATTTTAACCTTTTGCTCGAATCTTCATTTTGCTTGCTTTTCTCGATGCTGTCACACTCATACTTCTAACCATACTTTTAAAACCACTTTACTGAGGGATGGTTGGCATACAAATAACTGTATATATTAAAAGTATACAACTCATGAATTTGGAAATAACTGCATACTCATGAAACCATAACCATGATCTCATGTACTATAAATATATCTATCACCTTCAAAAGTTTCTTATTGTCCTCTTTTTTAAATTAATTTTTATGATACTTAAGATCAACCTTCTTGGCAAAATTTTCAGTACCGTGTAGTATAGGCTCTATGGTGTACAGTATATTTGGAAGACTTACTCATCTTGTACCTACCATGTTTTCAATAATCTCTAATTTCCTTTGTGTTCCTTTCAAGCAAGAGTTCCTACTCAATGAGTTTACTTTTTCTCTTTCACTGATTTCCTGACCTTGACCAACTCATAGTTCATCTTCTTCCATGGCTTCACCACAACTTCCATGACCTCTTTTCTGCATGGCTTAAGATTTTATTTTACGGAATTCATGGCTTTCTTTAAAAATATACAAATAGCATTCTGTTTAGGGGACATTTTTTAGGGACACATTCTCCATCTGCCATTTGCATTGGTTTTTCTGAACTTGTCTGGGATTTGTACAGCACTGGTTATTGGTCCTCCTCCCCTCCTCCCTGCCATAATTTATCACTCGGACTTGTGTTGGAACAATGTGAGCTCTTCCTGGAGCAGGTATTTACAGGTTGTTGGAGACACAGCCCTGGGTGAGGGTCCTGGCAGCAGCTCTCAGACTGCCTATGGTGCAGACCCTCACTCAGCCATCCAGCTCCCAATTGCAGCACATCTGGGTTACTTCTCATTTCCCTCCACCCATTACACAGGCTTCCTTCACTGACCCATGCCCCTCATCACCACTGTGCCCCACAGTGGAAAGTTGTTCTGCCCCTTAGGTTATGCCACCTACTTTGAGTGCTCTGTTGGCTTCATCTCTAAATTGTGGTTTTGAGCATCCTAACTCAGTGTCTGCACATGGATTGTTGAGTTTTAGTGCAAATATCCACTCTTTCTCACACACTGTGGTTTGGGGTGCCAGATACCTTCTAGTTCCATTGAAAATGGATGTTATGTTTTCTGTTTCCAATCTCCTTATTTGCTGAGGGAAAACAAATAAACAAACAATAGGAGCAGCACTTCCTTTTACATCACCATAAAATGAACATGAATGCACAATTATTCCCCTTGGGGCCTCCACCAATATATACACCATGCCCATAGAGGGACATGATTAGTGCCCAATGAAGACCATGAGAAACCATGGGAGATACGGAAGAAAGCAAAATCTCAGACCTTCTCTGTAACACAGCTGAGTGCACAAATACACAGGGCAAAGAGGGAAGAGAATTAGGACAAGAGTGTGACTCCTTCCAGTATCCAGGAAAGCTCATTTAGAGCTCAGGAGGAAGGGTAGGGCCCAGTTATAGTGAAGAATCGGTGTTGGTTTGCATTTTCTTTCTATTTCCGTATTTGTTTTATAAGGGGACTTAGTATACACACGCAGTGCTGAAGTTGTGGGATTAAAACTACAGTCTTTTATCTAAGGTAACTAATATTTATGGATCACTTAGCTATGTGCCACATACCTATCAATATCTGAGAAATTTCTGATATTAAAATTTTATTTTGAGATCATTGTAGATTGACATACAGTTGTGAGAAATAATAAAGTTGTACCCTTTAGCCAATCTCTCCCAATGGTAACATCTCGTAAAATATCATAACCAGTATTCCTCTTAACAATTTTAGACAAAAGCCTTATCTCATACTTGGAAAAATACAGTATATATAGTTCCCAGGGGTTTTAATTGTATTTATAGGATCCAATAAGAAGTATGTCTACTTCCTCTTCTTGGGAACAGAAGTCTGCCTAAGTATTTTACATTTAGTCATTTAACCTTCATGATAGCCCTCTGAAGTAGATTTATTATCATTTCTATTTTACATTTGAAGAAACTGAGTCACAGAAAAGTTAAAGTACCTAAGGTCACACAGCGAATAGTAGCAGAGCCAGGCTCCAAACTCAAGAAGTTTGGCTCCAGAATGAGTGCTTTAGGCAGTTATACTAGAACTCCTCTCAAGTCACACATCTTAATGAGGATACTCCAATTTGGTCTTGATCTGTCTTTCCCTACAGGGCTGGATTCCTGACTATTTTATAGTAGCTGGGAGTGTGTTCTGTAAAACATGGCCCTCTAGATTACATGCCCCATTCTTTCCCCACCTCTAACCCACAAACACACCCCAAATTTAAAAGGCTCGGGTCTATTAGCATAAAAACTATCAAGCACAGCCCTTATTTTTAAAGGCCCATCATGAGAATGAATAACTTGAAAATAACTGCAAATATCATCATAATCCTTTTGTTTATTGATCAGATCCTTTTGAATTTAAAACTTTTTGTTTCTACCAACTTCTGGTTGCATTATCTTCAAGGTAGTTATTCTTCTTTAGATCACTTTCATCCTGTCTGCTTTCCTTCCTAATTACTTCTAACAAAACCTCTCCAATTCTGTTACCTTCTCCTAAGTCTACGGTCATGACAGCGTCAGCATGGAAGAGGCTTGGGAATCATTTCACAGGTGATCAGGTGATCAGGTAACTAAGGGACTTGTACTATGTTACACTGCATCTTAGTGGTGAAATGAAGACTAGAACACAGCTCTCCATTCAATCCATTTCCACCACATCTCACTGTCTCCTACCATCAGATCTAACACAGGAGTGTGAAATAGTTGTCTATTATTTCACACATGAGTCACTTTCTTTCCTTCCACCCACACATTCCCAGAAAGAACTCTCACTATAATAAAAAAGGGGCCAAGGGCAGATAAGGGTGGAATCCCATCAGCAAGCCTAAATGCACCAACTATCAGGTTGTTCAGTCACCAGAAGATTATATCAAACCTGCCTCACCAGGAATCAGTCTGACTCAACCTCCCAGCTTCTTCTTCTGTCTCAGGTCTTTTCAGCTTTCTCAGTAAGAGCCAGCCCCCTGTGGCTTGTTGCTGCCAGTCTGACTCTTGTAATTTTCCAGAAGCCTCTAGTTATGCCACATTGCTCAAAGAAGAGCAATAACATAAAAGTGACTTCACAGTCCCATAAACACGCCACTTGCAGTCCTCTTATTCTGTGTGGTGATCTACACCACCCACCACAATCAGCAAAGGGCATCTAAAGATCCATGCTGAAGCCCTACAAAGACTCCACACATCTGAACACTTTTGATTGTTAAATTTATCGGGGTGACATTGGTTAGTAAACATTACATAGGTTCCCGGTGTACAATTCCATAGAACCTCATCTATGTATTGCATTGTGTGCTCACCAATCAGGGCCAATTCTCTTTCCATCACCATATATTTGGCTCCCTCTCCCTCATCTCCCAACCCTCCCTCCCCCTTATCCTCAGGTAGTCACTAAACTGTTAACTGTGAACACAATCTTTTGAAAGCCTCTACAATATAGATTTCTGTGTGTCATGATTAAATAACTGGTGTTAAAACTCAAAGTACAACTGGCCACAAAATTAGTTTTTTTAAGCCACTGAACAGTGACACATGTGGACATCACAAAATTATTCTAAATTGACCAATCCTGAGAAAACTCATGATGCGTTCTGGAGTTTTAGCACCAAAAAGGTGGTCTCTGATCACTACCGTAATGGAGCACAGTGAATAAAGGGTATAAAGTAAGGTGACCAGATTTTAATATTGGTAAAGCGGGACACCATTGACTGAGGGGGAGAGGGTTCTTGCTTAAAAATTTGGTCTATCTCCCACCTAGCTTTCGTTCCCTAGCTTGTCGTGCATTCTTTCCAAAAATTGGGACTTTTTTAAAACGCCACGGGACGCAGGACAAATTGTTAAAAATCAGGACTGTCCCACCAAAAGCGGGATGTCTGGTCACCCTAGTATAAAGGGTAAGTGACTGTGAGGTCACCAGTACAGTGTATCTGTGTGAATGAGTTTCCCTGTTTTATTTCTCTATAACTAAGATGTGATCTGTCTCATATAATGATCTTAGGAAAAGGAAGGTCCTTCTGGTTAACCTTATTTTTATAGGTGCTTACTGCATATACACACACCACAGCTGAACTTCCCCTGTAAAAATCTGACATGCATTGCTGGAAATCCAGCTCCTGCCTTGTTCTTGAGAGAACAGCCGTCATGTCTGGACATCTGTGGTGGCCATATTTTGACTTAAAAAGTCAAGACATATGACACAGTTCAAACCATCTGAAAGTGAAACTCTCCTAGAAAATCAGGGTCACCCAGTTGGAGATCAAAAAACATTCTATTTTAAGTATAAGCCTATGAAAAATAATGAAATTTTTTCACAACACAGAAATGATAAAGTGGTGGCAATGAGAAACAATGAATACTGACAGAGCACATACCGGTATTTTATATGGCCAAACCACTTGATATTCATATAACCATGAAGTCAGTAGTATCTTCATTTTACATGTGTGATAACTAGGCTAAGAGAGATAAAGTAAGTTGCCCAAAATCATGTGGCTAGACTTGAGAAAATTTGAGATTTGATTCCAGACTGGTTCTCCTGCAAAGCTACTGTTCTTTCTCATGTATCCGGTTCAGGCTCCTTTATTTCTGAGCAGGTGAGGGGTCCAGCATGCCTGCTATTTTTCCTTCTAGAAGGCCTTCTGTAGGACAAGAGTATTATGAAGTGTTCTGGTGCAAATGTACTTAAGTGCATGTGGGCCAGGGATATAAAAGAAGGCAATCTTCTCTCTGATCTCCAGACACCTCAGACAGGAACCTGCATTGCTGTAGCTGTCAAGGTTACCTGTCACCAAGCGAAAAATAAAGTAAATCAAAAGGTCTACCTTCATTTTCATACTGAGGGCTCCTAACAGTTGAAAAATCCTGTAAAGGGATAAATCTATTTCTGGAAAATCCTGGTGATCCTGTTCATTGTGCCTTACCCAAAGCCTCTAGTCAAGAAGTTAAAGGCTTGTGGGATAAGACTCCTCCTGAAACTCTGGAACATCTGTTCCACATTTGATCAGAGGACACTCTCCATACACACCCTTCAGCTATTCAGCTACAAAGAAGGCTTTCTGGAGCACAGTTATCACGAGGAAGTCACACAGTGATTGCCTTCTTCTGACACTAGATGCCAGCACAAACCAAAGCCACCTGCTTGCTTAGGCACTATATATCCAATCATCTTCTGCAAAGGCCCAGACCATTCTGTGTTGTTGTTTTGTGTGAATAAGGCTTAACATGCAAAATAGGTCAGGATATCAATTCTTCCCTCCCCGGAGGGATGCTGGTCTCAGAGCAACCCCCATACACAGGACAACACAATCAGCATTTCCATAAGATACTTAGCACACAGCCCTTCATGGTCTGGCTCCTGTCTCTGTATCAAGCATCAGCATTTAACACAACCCTTCTCCAGTCAATGCAAATTAATTGTGGTCTCTAATCACAACATCCCTTCCTTAACTCTGTATTTTTCTTAGCATAATTTTTTTGCCCTCTTTCTGCCCTGTAGACCTTCATCATTTATCAAATGCTCACTTACACTTCAAAATTTAGTCCACTTGTCCAGTCATTGGGGAAACACCCTTGATCACAAGCCTGAGTTAGTTGTACTTTGTGTTTCCTTAATAACCTGTCCATGCTTCTATCATAACACCCACCATATTTTATAGTAACAGCTAATGAATATATCTACCCTTCCCAGCAACTAGATTCTGTGTAACTTTAAGTTTTCTCACTCAATTTTATAGTTCCAGATTCTATAACATAATAGCTGTTAAATAAGTGCTTGGTGAAAGGGTGTACCTAATTCATTCATTGACTGACCAAATAGGAAGGAGAGGCTACAAAGTATATGTGGAAAAGCACCTGGGTTCCTGAGCATTGATTCTAAGTCTAGGAAGCCTTCTTTACCTCACTCTCTCAAGTGCACGAGACACAATGCATCCCTGTCATGCATCTGTGTCTGTACGGAAAAGGACTGAGTGTGGGCATGACTGCCTCCTGCTAAGTGGGACCAGGAACGGTGGAGGTAAGGCAGAACAGAAGGTCACGCTCTACAGCGCCACCTAGTGGAAAAGAGTGGTTTTGGTGCCATTGTTTAGCTCAGCAGGAATCATCTGTTGTAGAACTTCCCTCATTGGGGGAGATATCACTAGAATCTAAGCAAAGGCTAAAAGCAACACTGCATTTTCTATCTCAGTACTTTTATATTCTAGTTAGTTGCATAGATGCCTACAAGTTTCAACTACATGCCAGATTAGAAAGTAGGGTTCATATGCACAGGTGTTTGTGAGAAATTGGTATTCTAGAGAGTGTATATGTAATGATGTCTCACCCAGCACCTTTCTAGGTAAAATGATCAAGAAGGAAAATAGCAGCAGCTGATGACAAATGTATAATTCCGATGATTTAAAAATTAAGTGGCACTCCAAAAAGTGTGTGCAAATCTCCACCAGGCATGGTCCACTAGCTAACAGACTGAGTTTTTAAGACATATAAATAACTTTTTTGACAAAAGCATACGAAAGTATAACACTGACATAGAAAATTAGTATGATGGCATGTGAGACACAAATATGCCTCCTATCATCCCACTGTCTCAGAGTGAAAAATAAGAAGCCTGTGTTTCATTTTTATTTGTGCTAAGTAGGAAGAGACTTTGGCTTATTCTCATTACAAGTGAGGCTGCTTGATTACTTAAAAAGAATGAATTTTTCTAGAATAATAAACACTTTACACAACTGCACAATAACTGAACATCTCAGCATATATTTCAAAAAACAAAACAGAGGTGTGGGAGGGTTGGCAAAGAGACTTTACAGTTGGCTTGATCTGAATTTGGCTACCAATTTTGTCATTTGCTGGCTGTGTGAGTCTGGATAAATTACATATGTTCTATAAAGCTCCATTTTCTCAACTCTCAGTGAGGATGACAGTAAATACCTCACTGATTGGCTAGACGAATAATAAACTTGTCATTGATAAACACCTGCATATGTGAGTCCTACTTTTTAGGTGTCATTAGAACGTAAAGGATTTGCATGCATATGCAATTAATTAAAGGATAACTGCAAAATAAAATGGCACAAGCAAAATATCGTGCATGTGATCAAGTGCAGAGTGAACACTCATGTTTTGTTGCAACTTGCCCCTCCTTACCAGATTTCTATCAAGAAAGTGACAAGGTAAAGAAAGCATCTCCCTAACCTTAAGGAAATCAGACTGGCAAAGGGGATAAAATATGCACAGATTATGCCAAATGGGATAAACACTTCGAGAGCAGAATAATCCAAGGGCTACAAGCACACAGGGAGGAAGATGGTGGTACCAAATTCCCTTGGACATAAGGATCAGCTTCCTGAAAAAGTCTTTGTAGATGAGCCCACAGACTAGGCAGGGACCTCCTTGATGTATGATTATAGCTCACATGTGTTTACAGTGCTTAAGTCTCACAACTGAACTATGCATGTTAATGCAGAAAATGATAGAAATTAAGCACACAGTTCTCTGATAAAAGATCCTGGAGACATTCCCACCGGTCACCAAGTTGTGAAGCATAACTGAGGATCACCACTGGAGCTGAATATCATTTACTGCCTACAACTAGGCAGTACTGATACACCGAGGGGAGGTTGGGGCATGCTTTATTCTTTTCCTTCTGACTCAGAGAATTCCCATGTTCCAAAGTACTAGGAGCTCTCCCTCTGGAATACAACCAGAAGAGAATCACAAGTTGGCCTCCACCTTCTACAGCTTTCCACAGAAACTAACTCCCCCAAACAAAAAGGGAGGACATAAAGAGGGTCATTTAGGAAATAAACTACTCCCCAGAAGAAGGTCTGACCCCAAAGATCAAAACGCTCTAGAGTGGCTTGTGCAGCAGAATTAGGAGGAGAACCCTCTAGCAGGGGACATCGGGGCTGCCGATTTTCATGTCCTTTGCTCATTTAGTCTAGCAAAGAGGCTAACAGTGGGAATAGAAGAGGATCCCATGAATCCCACGGAACAGTTCCAGACTTAGGGCTCAATGCTTCTCACAGCACTACCAGTCCAGGCTGTGGGTCGGGGAAGACACTCTAAGCACTCAAGCTAAGAGTGGGTGGCTCCACGGAACCATCAACCCTGCTACCAAACCCCTGATCTACAAAGGAAAGAAAGGGAAAGAGGGAGGAAGGAAAGAAACTGTGTGTCCTAACCAAACAGCATAGGGATCATCCTTCTAAATACTCAGAGAAAAATATAGCTCTTTAATATTAATTATTCCATGAGCCAGAAGATTTTGAATAAATGACAGTACTTCCAAATGCTATAGTATTTTGCAGATGTTAGCACACATGTTCTCAAGTAACATTTAATATAACAGAAATATATAGACAATGTAATATTAAGTGAAAGGAGCTGATGTAAAACCTGTCTACAAAGTGTTTATTGGTATTACAAAACTCTGCATGTACTGTACATATGCATATTAAAATAACTTATATGATATAACAGTTCTTACATCTGATTGATGTTATTATGCATGAATTTTAGTTCCTTCCTAATATTTTTCTATTGTCTTTCAACATTTCTATGAGGTTACTTTCATGATTTGAAATATGTTGTATGTTAAGAAAAATAGGTCAGTTTATAAATGTAAATGTAACAGAAATTGAAAGAAAGAATCTTCTGGATGCCAGGACAGCTTAGTGGTTGAGCGCTTGCCTCGCAATCTTGAGGTCTGGGGTTGGGTTCCTGGCTGTGAACCCATATGCTGAACTGCAGCGCAACTGGTAACCACCAGGATGGCTCAGCAGCCAAGTTCTAGCCTTCCTGCAGAAGATCCCAGGTCCCGTTTCTGCCCCATGTGACCCACATCCACCTGTGTGGAATGAAACCACGTCACAATTAATGATGTACACCTATGGAGACTGCTCTGGGCCCTCCTCCCTTCTCTCTCTTTCCCTCTCTCTTTCCCTCTCTTACATACCTCCTCTTAAAGAAACAAACTAAATAAATAAATCTTTGTGGGGTGGGGTAGAGAGTCTTCAAAGCAAAGAAGACATGAAAGTTGGCCGGAGCACTGAGTATATGAACATAAACAGTGGGGTGAGGCAGGAAGTAGAGCTTAGACTCATATCACAAGGGCCTCGAATGCCACCCTTAGGAACAGAGATTTCCTTCTGTCCACAGCACATACTTCGCTTTGTATGTCAGGAATGTCTGTACCGTAGCTGTGCTTTCGAAAGCTACTCCAACAAGTAGTGTCTTCAATCAATTAGAAGTGAGAGGCTATGTTTTCTGTCCAAGGGTCTTGCCGTAGCCGCTGGACGGAGTGGCCTTGGTGACAAAGATGAGGATGTGGTGGATAGGAGTGTCAGGTACAGGGCTCAGCCAGTGGCTGGATACAAACGACCTGGGAAAGGAAAGGAGTGGAGGCCTCGAAGACTTGGCTCTGGGAGACCAGTCAGAGAGCTCTATTATTCACAGAAACTGAGCAAGGAGCACGACTTTAGGGTGAACATGTGAGTTTAAAGCGCTCACAGAGCATCTTGAGAACATTCTAACTGGGAGTTTGAAATGTGCATTTGCAACTTGAACGAGACGCATGGGCTGGTGCTGTAGAGTCAGGAATCGTGTGCATAGACATGAGAGTTGGTCAGATAACAGAGGAGGAGACAAAGCAGGTAAAGCACAGAAGGTGAGGGAGGAGGAAAGAGGAGGGACGCGGAGGAGTCAGCAAGAGAAGATAGGCGACTATGTCTGAGGACCACACTTGGGAAGAGAAGCAGAAAACTCAGCACTGACCCAGCCAGAAGCAGCGAATGGGAAGGTGAGCCCTTATTGCAGCCTCACAGAGAAGCAGTTGAGAACAGCAAGCATCACCCTCGATGGTAAACACTGTAGTGTTTAAAGAGGCTGAGCGCGGAGATGAGCCACTGGGAATGGTCATTAGGAGGCCACGTGCTATACACAATTTTAAAGTCAAAATAAAAATGGAAATCACTTGTCTTATATCATTCGAATAGACATAGCTCTGCAGGAAATGTCATGTGAAAACCCACTTGGAGTCCGACACCCTAAGCATCGCATTGCTTCTGTCTCCTCCAAATGGGCTAAAGGTCCTCATCCCTGGAGGCTGCCAGGGCATCGCCATAGTGACCAGGATAACAAATGTGTTTTAACTCTGCCCATCACTGACTACACCCCAGTCTGTGACCTGCATAGAAATGAGGTCATTCGTACAGATACTGCCATGTGAAATTCAGTCTGGTTGCAGGTGTCTGTGAACACTGCCTGATTTAGGGTATTTGTGTATAATTATTGAAATTCTGGAATCTGTCATGTGGTTAGGTAGCAAGCAAGAGAGGAAAATTAATTCTTAGCTTCCTGAACTAAAAATATATATCTATCAAGTCCAATGGATTTGTTTTAATTATTTGCTTTTTAAGTCACTGTTTTAGCAATTCCTTCTTCAAACTGACTCTTTTCCTTAATATTAAAGAAGTTTTCACACCTAAAATTCCCTGCAAAAGAAACCAACAGGGTCTTCTTTTATCTCACAGGGCCCCCAAGAGACAGCTTAGGAGGAAGACACAAATCAGCTATTTGATCTTTTCTCTTTTCACATAAATTGATTCTCCTTATATTCATTTCTATGAGCCAAAGTAGATACTTAAAATTACTTGTGTCTATGCTACCTATCTAATAATTAATAATGGTACTAAAACAACAAGCAAAAACTGCTTGAGAAGCAGTCCAGGGTAACTGAGAGTGTAAGATCCATATATTATGCTTACGCAAATATTAGACCGATTCAGTAGAGATATATACCATTGACAGCGTAGAACTCTCATAATCTCAGCTGTTTGAACAAGACCTTGTGGCATGCAAAATCCTATCCTCAACATACACGTAATACATTGGGTAGCCACAGAGCTGACAGGTAGAAGAATACTTCCAAGTATCAACTGGATGTTTAGATTAATACCATGTTTCCCAAATTTACATTTATATCCCAACTTTCACAATTCTGTTATAACTATGACCCTCCTGTACTATTATTTATTTAAATTTTCTTAAATCAACATTTTTAGCTGAACTTCCTTCAAAAATTAGTGAAACAAGTATGCATGACCAGATAAAGTAGAGCTTACCAAACCACTAACATACTAATACCTCTGATAGCTCTGAATCTTAAATATTTATTCTATTTTCATCTTGAAATTTTTGTAGCACAGTATTTCTTTGTTGTCATTCAAATATTTCATGTACCCATTATCTCAATAAACCCCTTCCAGGGAAGCCCACATTTAACATGAAACCCTTGTTATGTTAAAAAAAAAAAAAAAATTACAAATGACAAGATTGTCTGCTTTAACCAGAAAACTTTTTAAGGCAGAAATCATATGACAGAGTGTATTTCAATTATCTGTTCTGTTACCACACTAGCCATGATATGGGTGTCATATAGATGATAGTACATATTTTTAGCTCAAAAAAAAATACTACAATCTTAGTAGCTACAATAAGTGCAGAGAACTTATAAGAAAGAAAATTGTGTAGGTGAACTATGAAAAACCCAATTATCTTAAGAAACTCCTAAGAATTTTTAGCAAATCTCTTTTCTGAAGGCTTTGTATATAAATTCCATCATCAGATTTGGCTGCTATGGTAACTGGAATATTTCAGAAATGATCTGAGCAAGTATCATTACACATCTAGCATCTTTTTACAGGAAACATAAAAGATTATGAGATCTAACCACTCTAAACTTCAAAATACATCTTCAATTTTCATTCCTGAAATCTATTGGTGTTCATATTTGCAAATCAATAGAGAACAACCTGGTCCAATGATGTATTAGCATGATGGAAGAGCCTTTCATTTTATAACTGAACTAGTTCCATTAAGGCATTACTTAGGTACTCTACTCCTAGTTTTATTCATCTTTTTTCTTTTTGTTTTAATGGGCTTTGTTTTTTTACAGCAGTTTTAGGTTCATAGCAAAACTGAGCCAAAAGCACACAGAGTCTCCATAACCCGCTGCCTCCCCACATACACAGCCACCCCCATTATTAACATCGCTTACCGGAACGGTACATGTGTTACAAAGAACCTAAACTGAGGAGAAGGTCCAAGATGGCAGACTAGGTAAATGCTATGCCTGCTGCCTCCCAGAATCACATTAAAATTACAACTAAATTATAGAGCAATCAACCTCAAGAATCATCTGAAGACTAGCTGAACAGAAACCCTGTAACTAAGGATACTAGAGACGATGCCACATTGAAGCTGGTAAAACAGATGAAGATGTGAAATGGGCTGACCCCAAACCCTCAGGTAGTGCTTGAGCACTGGGAGGGACACCTCAGTGGCAGAGTTACCCCCAGAAGAAGGCTCTCCACGCCAGGGATCCTGTGCCTGGAAGAGGAGTTTCCACAACATCTGGCAGTAGAAATCATTGAGGACTCTGTCTGTCCTTCCTGATGACATAAAAGGCAGCTGGAACACAGATGCCCTCTTAAAAAGCTCACAAACAAACTCATTCACTTGCAAACACTCACATGGTCGTAGGTGGTGGGGTGGCAAATTGAGAGGCAGCAGACCTACAAGGAAAAACTGAGTTGTGTGGCTTTGGGGTGAGAGTTTCCTTTGTGAAGCCTGCCTCATGGGTCACCTCTAGGAGGGTGCCACCTTTTCTAAGTTGAACTCTTCCCCAAAAGGGCTGAATCTGAGACCTCATGGGGCTGATAAAATCCACACATGCACCCCACCTTGCCGATACCCTTCTCTGCCCAACCCAGTTGATTCTACATCGCCTGGAGTACTTTGAACTACTAAGCCACGAGCCTCACCCTACAGGCTGCTGAAGCTTTTTATAGTAACAGACAACTCTCAGTGGCCTGGGGAAATTTCAACGCTGGACAGTTGGCCACAACTTGCACTGTAGTGTCTCTTGGCAGCTCTCAGGGGTTTGCTGGCCTGACGCAAGAAGTGACTGGCCTTGGTGTTCTCAGGGCATTTTGCAAAACAGTCACAGGTCCAGCATGGGCACAAAGGCTGAATCTATATTTACTTCGTTAAAACCACTGGCCACACCTCATGACTCCCTGGTATCCCACCCACTCAGCTAGTGTTGCATTGCCAGAGACACTCACAACAGCATTCAACCAGCCCGGCCCATGCACCTAAGGAACTGTTCCGTATCTGAGCTTTACAGGCAGCCAGCAGGACTACCTAACAGGCTTAGGGAAGCCCTGGGCCTTTTAGTAAGTTACTGCAGGCACAATACTGGTGGCAGCCAGCGTGGGTTAACAGTAAGGCTACCCCAACATGCCTCCAGGTCCTGCACAGACAGCAACCAACCACATACAGCTTTATAGCTCCTACCAGGAAGTCCTGGGTCAGTCACAGGCAAAGCTGAAGTTGCATGTGACAGAAGCCCCTCACAGAAAACACAGAAAGAACATAGCCAGAGGTCTGCTTCAGACCACATTGGAGCACTACCCAGTTAGCCCTATAAGTGACACATCCAAAAGGTAGTCTCAACAGACACATGAGCCCACTGGGGTAAATCCCAGTCTGAGGGGTCAGCCCCCACGCAGCAGCTCATACACTGTGGATGTATTCAGTTCTCACAGCCAGTCAGCCTGGGAGACAATCCAACCAACAGATTTACCAAGAGTAATCAAGGCTCAACAACAGAATATACACAACACACCCAGGGGACACACCTAGAACACACACAGGTGATTAGGGATATTGCGCCATTGGACCACACACGAAACATACTACCTGAGGCCACCCAGCAAGGGAGACATAGGAGATCTACCTAATACATAGGAGCAAACACAGAGAGGCAGCCAGAATGAGAAAACAGAAACATTTTCCAAATAAAAGAACAGGAGAAACCTCCAGAAATAACACTAAGTGATAGGAGGCAAGTAACAAATCAGAGACAGACTTTAAAACACTGGTTATATAAATGCTTAAGGAATTAGTGAGAACTTCAACAAAGAGATAGTAAGTATAAAGAAGGACACAGAAACCATAAAGAAGAACCACTCGGAAATAAAAATACAACAACTGAAGTAAGAATAAACTATAAGAAATCAACAGCAAATTAGATGAAACAGAGGATCAAATTAGCAATTTAGAAGGTAAGGTAGCAGAAAACACCCATCATAACAACAACAAAAAAATTATAATTTTAAAAAGATAGTAAGTGACCACTAGGACAACATCAGGTGGTAACAACATTTGCATAATGGGAATACCAGAAGGAGAAGAGAGAAAGCAAAGAATTAAAAATGTATTTGAAGAAATAATGACAGGAAATGTACCTAACCTGGTGAAGGAAAGAGACATACAAGCCCCAAAAGTACTGAGAATCCCAAAGAAGAAGACTGAAATCATATGAAGCATCTTCTCTGATCACAATGGTATGAAACTAGGAATCAATTATAAGAAAAAAAGAAAAACACTCAAACATGGAGGCTAAAAAACATACTACTAAATAATTAATGGGTCAACAATGAGATCAAGAAAGAAATCAGAAGATACCTTGAGAAAAAAAGAAAATGAAAACACAATGACCCAAAATCTATGGGACACAGTGGAGGCAGTTTTATGAGGAAAATTCATAGCAATGCAGGCCCACCTAAAGGAACAAAAAAAATTTCAAATAAACTACATAACTTTATACCTAAGGAAATCGGAAAAGAACAGCAAATAAAGCCTAAAGTGAATACATAGAAGGAAGTAAGAAAGATTAGAGCAGGAATAAATAAAATAGAGGCTTAAAAAAAAGTAAAAATATTCATGAAACCAAGATCTCAGTTTTTGGGGAAGCTGGGATGGCTCAGTGGGTTAAGCGCTCACTTTGCAGCGCCAGGGACCAAGGATCGAATCCCGGTCCCAGCCCGTGTGGACCCATGTGCTGAACTGGGGAGTTCCCCCAGTTCAGTTCTCTCTCTGTCTCTGTATCTCTCTCTCTCTCTCTCTCTCTCTCTGTCAAAAACAATAATAAAAAAAACCTTAAACAATCTGAAAGAAATAAATTCCTAGAAGCACAAAGCCTTCCAAAGCCGAATCAAGAAGAAACAGAAAATCTGAACTGACCAATTACTGCTAATAAAATTGAATCAGCAGTCAACAAGCTCCCAACAAACAATAGTTCTGGACCAGATGGCTTCACAGGTGAATTTTACCAAACATAATAAATAAATAAATAAATAAATAAATAAATAAATAAATAATCAATACCTATTCTTCTCAAACTATTCCAAAAATCCAAGAGGAGAAAAGGCTCCCAAGCTCATTTTATGAGATCAACATTACCCTGATTCCAAATACAGACAGAGACATTACAAAAAAACCCCAAAAACTAAAGGACAATATCTCTAATGAACATAGATGGAAAAATACTCAACAAAATATTAACAAACTGAATTCAGTGATACATTAAAAAGATCATACACCACAATCATGTGAGATTCATTTCTGATATGCAAGTTTGGTTCAATATTAGCAAATCAATTAATGTAATATGCATATACCATATAAGCAAAATGGAAAACAAAAATCATATGGTTATATCAATAGATGCAGTAAAAGCATTTCACAAAATCCATCATCTATTTATAATAAAATCTCTCAGCAAAGTGGGAATAGAGGGAACAGAGCTCAACATAATAAAGACTATATATGACAAACCCACACCTACTATCATACTAAATGAAGAAAAACTAAAAGCATTATCCTTAAGATTGGGAACAAGGGAAGCCGGGATGGCTCAGTGGGTTAGGCGCTCACTTTGTAGCCCCAGGGACCGAGGATTGAATCCCAGCCCCGGCCGTGCTGACCCACATACTGAACTGGGGAGTTCCCCCAGTTTAGTTCTCACTGGGGTGAGACCTCGACCCAGTTCCTGCCCTGTGCAGCCTCGCCCACCTATGGAATGAAACTATGGGGAAAAACCAATGATGTGCAACTATGGAGACTGTTCTGGGCGCTCCCCCTTCTCTCTGAATCTGTATATCTGTCAAAAACAATAAATCTTAAAAAAAAAAAAAAAAAAAAGATTGGGAACAAGACAAGGATGCCCACTTTTATCACTTTTATTCAACATAGTACTGGACTTTCTAATCACAGCAATCAGACAAGAAAAAGAAATAAAAGGCATCCAAATTGAAAAGGAAGAAGTAAAACTCATTATTTGCAGACGATAAAACATTATATAGAGATTTCCAAAAATTCCCTCAAAAAACTGACAAATAAATTTAGTAAAGCAGCAGGATACATAATGTTCAAAAATCAATTACATTTTTATATACCAATAACATTTGCATTTGTTTTTGTTATTGAAGAAACTGGGTTGTCTGTCCTGTAGAGTTCTCCGCCATCTGGATTTTAGTGGTTGCATTACCGTGTTTTAATTAAGATGTTCTGTCTCCTGAAAATTGACAGTAAGATCAAGTGGCTTGCTGGGATTCAGGGTCCATTGTTTTGCACAAAATGACTTCATTGGTGTAGAAAGAGTACTTCCACCAGGAGAAAAAGAATAATGCAGGCTAGGTTTTATTTTGTGATGGTCAGGGCCTAGTGGTGATCATTTCAAAATGATAATATTTTGCATCCTACCAGTTATCCTTCATTTATTTTTTGGAATACATCTGTAGGAGAAATTTCCATTCAGCAACATTTCCATAAATTTACATTTTAATGGAGTCACTCTGATGGCTGTGCAGAGAAGAGCCTATAGAGGCAAGTGCAGAAGCAGAGAGACGAGCCAAGGGTTTCACTGAACCTGGAGAGCCACAGTCACAGCTAAGGCCAGTGGGTAGCCCTGGAAGGGAAGCATTAGGCCCTAGATCTGTCTGGAAGTACAGTCAGCTAAAGTTCTCAATGGAGTGGAATTGTGGTTTTAGCTACTCATAAGTGACCAAGGAGATACATGATGATTAAGTTTGTAAAGTGGCTGAGGCAGGACTTTGAGTTCTGGGTGCTACACAGTGGGTATAAAAACAAATCACTCAGTAGGAGGGTGAGGAAGGTCTGGAAGGGAGGTATGTGAAGAGAACAGGTTTCCTATCTTAAAAAGCTCTGGGTTGTATACTTATTATTATATCTGCAGTTACTTTAAAAATAGTTAGTGACTTTTGAAAGACTGTAGTGAACATTAAAGATAGTTATGGTGCCAGCTTGAAATTAGAGAAAATGTGAAGTCTTTAAAAAATCATCAGGGAAGCCAGGATGGCTCAGTGGGTTAGGCGCTCACTTTGCAGCCCCGGGGATCGAGGATCGAATCCCGGCCCCAGCCCGAGTGGACCCATATGCTGACCTGAGGAGTGCCCCCAGTTCAGTTTTCACCAGGGCAAGACCCCAGCCCAGTTCCTGCCCTGTGTAGCCCTGCCCACCTGTGGAATGAAATTATGTGGAAAAACCGATAATGTGCAACTATGGAGACTGTTCTGGGTCCTCCCCCTTCTCTCTGTCTCTGACTCTGTATCTCTCTCTCTCTCTGTCAAAACAATAAATAAATCTTTTTTTAAAAAATCATGTATTTGCAATATGTGAGTTTTGAGGAGGTCTTGGGAACGTAGTGTCAAAGATTTACTTAACTACACATTTACTATTACCTACATTAAGGTATGTCATGAATTAAAACACAGTGACTAACTGTAGCATTTATAGTCTGTTGTAATACTCTTGATTTGTCAAAAAGAAAAACAGTTCCATTACCTAACGACCAACTTTTACAATAAACCTCATCCAGTATATTAGTTAAAGGATTTAAAATTTTCAGACCCTCTGTTTATGAGTGGTACAATTGCCTAATTTCTCTGAAGATATTTATGTTTTCTCTGGTAGATTCTTTTATGAGTTTTTAACTTTTTTCAATGGCAAATTTCATTCTCTAGTTTTTAATGAAATAATTTACAAATGTATCTACTTTTTCCATATTTCTAATCCCACTGACTAGTTTGTATAACTTAGTAAAAAAACATACAAACAACAAAAAAAAACCATATTACTGGAGAAACAGCTATTAACGTAAAATGATACTCAACTTCATTTCATTTTCAATCTTGGGTTTCTTGATCAAATCCCATCTCAATGACTGATCACCATGCTCTCACATAACCACTGTTGCTAATGAGTGCGTCAGGACATGAGAAGATGTGTATAGAGAACCTGGGGTTGACATTTTCCCCTGAGACATTTATGAAAGGAATAATCTTACAACTTACTTGGCATCAAAGTTCTTCTGACAAACTTCACTTTCCCTAACCTCTTTTTTTTTTTTATTGTTTTTGACAGAGAGAGAGAGAGAGAGAGAGAGAGAGATACAGAGACAGAGAGAGAACTGAACTGGGGGCACTCCCCAGTTCAGCACATGGGTCCGCACAGACCGCAACCGGGATTCGATCCTCGGTCCCCGGCGCTGCAAAGTGAGCGCTTAACCCACTGAGCCATCCCGGCTTCCCCCATATCCTCTTTTTTATATATATAAAAAGAAAAAGGTCACTGTAACTAACCAATGCAAAGGAGGTTTAAAGTGGTTTATGCGTCTTGGGCCAATAAAATTCACATCAGAAAAAAAGAGTAGATTAATATATTTTCACAGTAACTACAA
>PVKE010010557.1:0-42186 GCA_004027555.1 Craseonycteris thonglongyai | reverse complement strand
ATCGAATCCCGGCTCCGGCCCAGGCAGGACCCACGTGCTGAACTGCGGAGTTCCCACAGTTTGGTTCTCTAACTGTCTCTGTCTCTGTCTCTCTCTCTATCTGTCAAAAAGTAAAATAGAAATAACTATGCACTGAAGACAAAACGATAATTTCTCTCTATAAATGTGAAAAGATAAAAAAAAAAAAAAAAAAAAAAAAGAAATCCTCCTGACTTAACCTTGGTGGCACTCAACCCTGTATCCCTCTGGAATTCTCTTGGCTTCCAGAATGCTACTGTCTCCTGGTCCTGTCCTGTCTTTCTGAGCACCCCAGGGTCTTCAAACACTCTGGGCTCCTCTGAGGGCTGACTTTGGTGGGTTCTATTTCTTTGAGCTGCTTTCCTGGGGGCTTTTATTAAGTGTCACTTACGGACATGATGATAGCTTCCCAACCAGCACTTCTAGTCCTGACTACTTTCCTTGGAGGTCAAAACTGCATTTCTGGTTATCTACAGGTGTCATGACTTAGATATCCCACAAGCAACTCAAAGTAAGGCATCCCAATTGGAACATGATCACTCCTCTGCCTCAGAGCGCCAGGTTTCACCCAATTCTTTAATCTAGAAATCTTGAAAGTAAGTCTTGCTTTTTCACTCAAACTCATTTCTCATATCTGATTAACCACAAACTACGGACAACTCCTCTTAAACACTGCTCTCCCCAGCTCAACTCCCACTTCCTGAGTTAAGATCATCACCACCTCATGCTTGGACGAGTGTAAGCTGGTCTATCACTCTAACTGTTACAATTCTCAGCTCAAGCACCCTCTCCATCCCAGCACGTGTATCTTCATTAGTGTGACCTAATAAAATGGAAAGTGCATCTTATTTTACATGCACTCTCCTGCTCAAAAACCTTCAGGGTCCCTTGCTGTTTTTAGGATGAAGCATGACTTCCTAGGTCCCTGTCCCTTAAAGTGGGTTCACATAGGGCCACTCCTGACCCATGCCCTACTCTCCAGTCCCGAGGAAGCTGTTTTCCTTCACATGGCTCATCCTTCTTACATTTCTGGACAACTTCTATTCATCCTTCAAGGTCCAGCTCAATGATTACCTCTGCTGTTAAGTCTTCTGTGGGTGGCTCAGAAGGATGCAGATATTTGGTGTTCTGGAGCAAAGAGGTTACAGTACAGACTGTGATTAGGAAAATGCCCTCTGGAACAAGACCCAAATGAGTTCTCCTCGTACCAATACCATGTCACCACTACGAGGCACCAGGAAGACACCTCATCTCTCCACACCTGGAAAATGTGGATAACTATAGTATTCAACTCAGTATTTTTTGTAAATAATAGGTGAGAATACAGAACATAAAATACTTGGCATGATCACTGGAAAATCACTGTGAGCACACAATACATGATACCCATTATATTTTTGTAACATTTAATCTGACAACAAACAACTGTATACTGTGTTTATTATAATTGCTTATTTACATGTATGCCCATCCCAAAGGCTTGGGAGCTACTTTAAGGTGATGTTCTAGGAACAATTTCCTCTGTTCTCTTAGTGGCTGGCACATAGCAGACAATCAATGAATTTTTAATGAATAAGCAAGAGAACAAATGAATGTAATATTAAGTGGAACAAGCCTGTCTCTGCCACATGATATTTACTTTACCCAGAAATCTCAGACTAGCTGGTGAGCAATGCCATGTTAGTTCTTAATTCATCCTCATGTAGCAAGGAGATGATGGGCTCATTCATAACAAGATTTTATGTGAGGATCTAGGAAAAAGGAAATGAAAAAACAACTGCAGTTTCCTACAGTGGGCCAGTGGATTCAGGCAGGGAACTAAATATCTAATTGTCTTGAATCTGCATCACTGCAAACTGAAACATGTTTTCTGTTTGGGTTCATCCCACCTGACAGGTGGTCATCTCATCTCTGCATCCCAAAGCTACTTCCAGGTTCCATTCATTATAAGTAGAATATAAATACATCTGTTGTTATGGAATGAACTGTGTGCCTCCAAAATCCCCATGTTGAAGCCCTAATCTCCAATGCGATGATATTTGGAGGCAGGGCCTTTAAGGAGGTAATAAAGCTTAACTGAAGTCATAAATATGGGGTCCTAATCTTCCTAAGAAAGGGAAGAGCACAAGCTCTCCACACAGAGAAAAGGCCATGTGAGGATAAGGAGCTATCTGTAAGCTGAGGAGAGAGGCCTCACCAGAAACCAGCTATACTGGCATATTGACCTTGGACTTCTAGCCTCCAGCACCAAGAGAAAACACATTTCTGTTTTTTAAGCCACTTGGTCCACGGTATTCAGTTATGGCAGCCCAAGCTGATTAGTAACACATGAGTTACAACATCCGCTATAATAAGAAAAAATATATGCATTGTTGATGAAATGCCCAATGTGTTTCCAGACACTAATGCTATGCTGAGTCCTAACTATGCATTATCTCCTTAAATTCTCCTGACAAACTTAAGAAGTAGATACTATTACTGTCACCTTTTTACAAAGAAGGAAACAGAAGGTCAGAGGAGTTCAGCAACTTGCTCAAAATCACCAACGACAAGAAGAGTCAGATCTGAAATTCAGGATGTCTTTCTTCAGAGCCTATGTAACTCGTTACTTCCTCAACCACTATGCTGTGGAGTGAAACCGAATTACCTGATGTGAGTGAGAACAGTAGTTAGTGGTTAATAAAAGAAAAAAATTAAAGCAAGCAAATGAGAGAAAAATACATAATTTAAATGCAAAATTCATTGCCAATATTTTACTAGGGGGAGGCAGAGGGCGCCAGGCGATGCTCATTTCGATGCAGATTACTGAAATCTGCATTCTCTTTCTTCCATAAACCATGCTCTGAAATGCATCTTGACAATCTTCAGTCTGAGTTCCCTCAAAGTAGAAAAACCCTTTGGCTAAGTAGCTTGTGTGAAGATGCGTCTACATTTTTACTCTCCTCCTCCCCCCGATCTTTTAAAGTTGTCATACCTACACACAATTCAATAGAATTTCTTGTAGTCACACAGCCTTCCTGAAGCTTTCTGAGACTCATTTTTCATTTTCATAAAGGCAATAACCCCTTTTATATCATGCTTGTAATTCATGGGTTTATAGTCTATTGAATTAAATTGCATAAATAATTCTCAACTGGCATAAATAGGTGGGGGAGCAAATAAAACAGACTCTTAGAAATGGAACACTGGATTTTTAGAGGGAGGGGAAGGTCATCCTCAGCCCTGAGTGGTCAGTACGTTCTGGGCCAATCGGTATGTTTTAGAAGGATATGGAGAGTCTTGGTTAATCTGTACTTGGTTAAATGAAGTAGATTGAGAGAGCTTCCACTGTAGTAACACTCCCTACACTGATACTTTCAGAAAATGGTTATCACATTCATTTCAACTTCAGATTCTAGGTTTTAATCTCAGTGTTTTTATGGAGTGAGTTTTCATGATCATGTTTTTAAGACTTCCTGTTCTTGGGCAAAGCACTTATCACTTCATGGGTCCATGGAAGGTTGGATTCATTTTTTAACTAAGATTAGAGGCAAAAATGATGAGCACTTCATAAACGGAACGAAATAGTTTAGAGTTAGCAAATGGTCAGTGTGGAAGTACTAGCATGCAGCAACGAAATGTACTCTTCAAGCACTGACTTACTGTCATTTTCACTTGTGAATGAACATAAAACACTACATCTCAGAGCCCTAGGAGAGATGTTCAGTAGACATAGCAAAAGGAAAATGGGAAGTGAGATGCCTGTTGTTATTTAAGAGTCTCTTTTTCATATGATGAGTATTACTCTCATCCATTTTTATTCCAGTGCCTTCTAGACTTTTAGTTTGAATTTTAGGATACACAAAATCAGTACGAGATATTCAGAATTAAGCAAATCTAGGCTCACAGAAGATAGATATCCTCAAGTTATCCTGGCCCTGAGGAAGCCCAAATATATTGTCTGATTACATAAAATCATCTGCCCAGTGAATCCAACAGAGAAAGTATGGAGATAGCACTGTCTCAGAGCTGAACCACAGCTGCGCTTATCTACTTGTGTGGTGAGAGGAGATAAGACCTACGAAAAATCCTGCAGTTCCAAAAAAATCTCACATTCCAGCCAGTTTTGCCTTACACAGTGCCTTAGGATGGTTGTTTGAACATCAACTACACAGTTGGGGGGAATAAAGAATCTTCTTGGTGTGTATATAAGGAATAAGGGGGGTGGGGGAATTCTTAAACATGGGTGGGTATTCCTCCTAGGAGTATTGCGACCTCGCTGAAAAACCTTTGATAAGCCATATAGTATATATTGTTGATTCTAAAATTGTGGCTAGTAGATTTGTCATAAAACACCTTAAAGATTATGGGGATTCATAAGCAAAATAAAAGCTTTTTTTTTTTAACTCTGAAGATCTAAGTAAATAATTATTGGTAAAGAGATGTGGAGATATCTATCTACCCATTTATCTAATCTCTATCTATCTATCTATCTATCTATCTATCTATCTATCTATCACTCATCATCATCATTACACCCTACCTACCTACCTACCTACCTATGTATAGTTTCCATTTGGATAACACACTATATGTTGGTGAATGTCGTGTTCTGTGTATCATCATGGATGAGTGCAGATATTTTCAATAATACAGCTATGTCAGATCATACTATCACATATTTTTGTGCTCGTAATAGTGGACATGAAAATCCAGGATAACTTATGATCTTATAAACAGATAAACAGTGAGCATACTTCATGCGAAGATGTGAATAAGGCCCTTTTGGTTTTTTTACTTTTAGGATTTTTTGGGGGGTCCCCTTCACATGTAATTATGAACAACTTCACTTTTGCAGAAAACTAGTGACCTTTTTGTGCCTGCAAGCCATGTTTCAATATGGAAATACTTATAAATTTAAAAATGGAATTGCCCTTTTCAGTCTGCCAGATATGGGGAAAGGTCTCATTAAATACAAACCCCACGGTGTGTCTTTTTTGGCACCGAAAGCCACAGCTGATGCACAGTAGACACTCCATAGCTATGGAAAGAATGAGTCATATCTTCTACACGACACCCCAGGAGTTGTTTCAATCACTGGAAAAGGAAAACAGGTTCATGGGAGCCAAGTTACTTTACCTGAGAAGACAACATGCCAGGAATTTTTGGAAAAATACCCACAAAACAAATGTCTTATTACTTATGATGGCAGGTATCTATGATCATTTAGAGCAGAATGTCACAAAAATCCCTGATTCACTGGTATGTTCCCTTTGGGGGAAAAAAGTCTTTCAATTAAGGGACATGGTTAAACCTGAGCCATTTTTCTTTCTGGTTGTGTCTGAATTATTAACTGGATTAATGTTATTTTTTTTTCCCAAAGAATGAAGAAAAAAGGAGCAAAGCATATTTTATTGTTTCTTCTGTGCCTCTCATCACTCCCCCCCCCCACCCCCCCACCCCAGCATGGGCCCGACAGTCCTGGGGAAATGCAAGAAATGACTAACACAACTCGAGGTGGTTCTCAATTATTTAGGAGCTCATTCTCCAGCATGTGGGCTGTTGATAATTCCTTTTATTCTTCCCTTTCTCCCACATATTTTTGTTAGGAGCAGAACATGGAAGAAAGTGAAAGTCACGTCACTCTAGTTTCCTATTGGCTGGCAGCTTTGATGAAATGTTTTGCGTCATTAATTACTGCAGGGAGGCTTGGGGATGAATTATCTGTGAAGTAATCCCTAGCAACCACTCAGATTCTTCTAAAAACTATAAAGGCAAGCCACGATCCCCTTACATTGAAAACAGTTTAAATCGAGTAGCAATGGATTATGAAGGTGTTTTCCTTTGAACTTTGAAGCTCTCACAAAATAATCCCAAGTCATGAAATGTGGAGTGATACACTAATGGTTTCCATCTACAGAGCACCCATAGATTTTGGTAATACAGTCAACTACAGTCAGAAGTTTAAGGTTCTGGTCTCCTTCAGTGAACTTGGATGGTGCATGTGGTTAGTGGCATGCCCTGGGCTGGGAAAGTTAAGATGCACTGAATAGTCTGTCCCTGTAACCAAATGAACAATTATAAAACAGTGTGGTCAGTACAATGGTAGACACTACAGGGAGCATCTTACTATTACAGCACTTAGAACTGGTTTCCTAACCTGGCCCGAGCCTCAAAGGCTCTTTTAAAGGGTGCTGGGGCTTTTCCAGACACCAACCAACTGCCAGGTAAAAGACAGCAGGGGAACAAGGTCAAGGAATCAGATTATGACGAATTCGTAGAAACAGGAGTTTGTCCCTATGTATAGTAGAGCTGGAAGCAAGTCTGATAAGAGTCTTGGATCTCTCGTTCGGCCAAACCACTAAGTGAACAGCTTAGCATGAAGCATGGGAGGCAGACCCCAGCTCCTAGAAGCTCACATCTAGTGCAAACCCATGAGTCACTTTTCGTACTGATCAATTCTGTGAAGAAAACAAAAATGGTTAATGAGATAGAGTCAAAGGATGTGGGATAGGCCGATATCTTTAGAGGGTAGGTCAGCAAAAGCCTCCTTGAGGAGGTGATACTGAGCCACGAAGGTTCAGGGGTTTCCTTCAAGTTACTCGGAAAGAGAATTTGAAGCAGAGGAACCAGAGCTCTGAGGTAGGAATAACCCTGGGTATTCATGGACCTGAGAGATGAGTAGTTTGTCTGAAGGACAGTGAGAAGAGGTGGGAAGAGATGAGAATGGTGGGAGAGGAGTTAGAAGAGGGAGTCCAAGGTCAGTCTTGTGGGCCTTGGAGCCCAGGGTATGCGGATTTTATAGGAAGTCACTTAGGAAGGGGAGTGTGCAATTTGATATATGCTCTAAAAAGGTCACAACAGCTATTGTGTTGGGAATAAAATATGGGGAAGGGTTGGAAAGTACATGCTGGGATCCCTTGTAGGAGGCTAGAAATGATGGTGGCTTGACTGTTTTGTAACGTGGGAACAAACAGATCCCCATAACATTTTTGTACCATTCTTAGAGCCATTGCCAGAAAGAGTTCTTTAGAATCTGGTCCTGAGTTTGGGAAAACCTTTGGTCTTCAATCCTTTAAATTTATAGATCTCTCTTCATTTGAGAATATAACATTTTTTTCAGGAGCTAAATTATATTTGCAGTCATTTTATAGAAGAAATAGAGCAATAATGCACATTGAAGAAGGAAGGATATGTTGCCCTATAATTCAAAATAAAATGATTTGACTATCAGGACTTCGCAGATATTTTGGTCTTTATTTGTTGAATGGGCCTCAGGTTTTCAGTTTCCTCTGAGCACACAGATGATCAGAAGTCATACAATAAAGGAGCGTGACTGGGTTGAATGGGCACACTAAGCTCCTAGCCCTGAGTTTGAACCACTAGATGCCACTTACAGCTTTGGACATGATTAAATAGAATTTCAGCCATAGTGGTTCTGATTTACAGAGACATGGCAGCTTTATCCATAGCAACCACTTGGAATAAACAGTAGGCTCATCCTCTCATCCAAGAACTGAGTACAGAATTTGGAAGAAGGGTGCTAGCTAAATCTCAATAACATTCTCAAGCTAAATGCATAATCCTGAAAACGAGTGGGGGATACTGAAATACAGGGTCAATGTCTCAGGCATGGGGCAGTTTGAGGCTGGTCAGAAACACTTTGGCAGGAAAGCATGTGGTTTTAATTCAGCCTGAAGAAAAGGTGCCAGCCTGCCTGCCCCTTCAAGCCTGAGAAACAGAGAATTCTGCATACAAATCCTTGTGGCTGGAGTGTTATTCTTTGTCCCTGTGGTGGAACTGAGAAGGGTCTCTCTCCACTCAAGACCACCACCTACAACTAATGGAGGCAAAACGCATTCCACAAGGACTATGGCCCTTTGTTCTGCATGTTGGGGATGAAGCCGACCTTCCTCTCATTGAGCCTCCGATGAAGAAGCCTTGCTCACATCCACTGTGAAAGCAACAAGCTAAGTGACGACCCAGCCACACACCAGGCAGGTGACGGAGACTTTCTAGCAGTTTGTGGACTTGCTGACCCTGGGAAGAGGGAATTGCCGTGTGCTCAGCAATCCAGCTACTGACAGTTGGCTGCCGAGGTAGAACTTGATTCCGTACCGTCATCCCCTGCTCTACAGGTAGCATTGGCCACTGTACTTTCGTTTTAGATTGATTTTATTGTTTTTGACAGAGACAAAGACAGAGACAGAGAGAGACAGAGAGAAGGGGGAGGGCCCAGAGCAGTCTCCATAGTTGTACGTCCTCAGTTTTTGACCTGGTTTTGTTCCACACAGGTGGGTGGGGGCCAAGCAGGATGGGAACTGGGCTGGGGGCCTCCCACGTGGGAAACATGGCCCCTTGAGCCAGGGGTCGAGCCAGGCTCCGAGAACCGAACTGGGGGGCTTCCTGCATGTGAAGCACATCCCAGTTCAGCATATGGGTTCGCATGGGCCAGGCTGGGATTCGATCCTCAGTCCCTGGGGCTGCAAACCAGTGCCTAACCTGCTGAGCCATCTGTGCTTCCCCAAACAGCAAACAGTTATACTTTTAAAGAAGGTGTCAGTCAAACTCTATACTTGGCTCACCAAGTGACCCTGTAGAAAACCAGCTTCCAAAGTTGGGTTGGGATTAGAATACGTTACTTTGTTATTGTGAACTTGATGGAATCGGAAGGGTTTCTAGAGAAGGAAGATGTTGAACTCTAGCCACCACTTGATAGTTCCCAAACAAAGAGCTGCGCATTTTGCCCTCCCAGTGGGGTGAGGTAACACAGATGAACCTAAAGAAGTGGTAGGAACCCCGAGGCTGATGGAAATGAGCTTCTCTTCATAAATCTTCACTTTCTAGGGCAGCAAAAACAATAACACCTCTGTGTGAAAACTCATTCCTTGTTTCCATAATTAGAAAAGTAAGCTGTGGAACTGTTGGCTAGAAAGGAGTGAGTATTAATTATAAATATTTCACACCAAGAGATGGTAGTTATCATAGAGCCCGCCCACAAGAGCTATTAACTCTCACAGATGCTATGTTAGACAATTCAATTTTAGTCTACCATGAGCTTGTAAGTACAAAGCATGGAAATAGCAGCCGTTCTGAGGCTAGTCTGTGCTAAAGAAAAGAGACTGGGGAAAAAGGCCAATGCTATTTCAAGTGTCTGGAAAAGAATTTTTTTTTTTTTAAAGATTTATTTTATTGTTAGAGAGAGAGAGAGAGAGAGAGAGAGAGAGAGAGAGAGAGAGAGAGAGAGAGAGAGAGAGAGAGAGAGAGAAGGGGGAGGGCCCAGAGCAGTCTCCATAGTTGCACATCATCAGTTTTGACAGTTTCATTCCACACAGGTGGATGTGGGACCTCACAGGGTAGGAACCAAACTGGGGTCTCCCACAGGGCAGGTGTGCCCCAGTTCAGCATGTGGTTTTGCACACAATGGGGCTGAGATTCGATCTCCAGACCTCGTGGTTGCAAGGCAAGTGCTCAACCAGTTGAACTATCCCAGCATCCTCTGGAATAGGATCTTTAGTATAGGATAAGACTTCAACTGAAGGTTTCTACTGAAGTTTTCTTCCGAAGGAGTAACAAATTACATGCTCAATACCAAATCAGTGAACATACAGATTCCATAAAGACTGTACCAGTCAACAGTTTCAAAGCGTTGTATATATACTTTTTCTTTTTGCCTTAAAATCTGGCAGAAGGTCATGTATTGTTGCTTTCTCTTTTTCTACCCTGACTGCTGAACCCGAATATAAGAAGTAAAGCAGATATTTTAAGCATACTTACATGTGTGTGCGTGCACACACATATTATTTCTAATAATATGATCACATTGTGCATTCATTTATCATGTTTTAAAAATCTGGGGTTCTGGAAATTCTTCACAAAAAACATGGTGGCCACAATGAAGTGGGTCAGTCCTTTTTATAAACCAGAGACACACAATGTGAGTGAATTTCTCAAACACATTCAAGGCAGAGGCCCCCAACTTCCTGCCCTTGGGGGCCGCCTGGGACAACTCAGCTTATGAGTGACTACAGCTCAATTCTCTCATAATCTCCATCATTTCCATTTCCAGAGGGTCAATACACTTTCATTCCCTCCCCGAGTGCCTCCCAAATCTAAGAGTCTCACTCTTGTTTGCTGAGTGTTACCTTCAACAGGTTCACAAAAGGACTTAGTAGCACTTGGCAAACACGCAAGGCTGAAATGACAATAGAACATTCTTCAGCGGTCTGCTGAGCTTTATGTTTATGTAGCACTAACTAGTTCACCTCCAAGCACCAGCTTTGTTGGTGTAACAGTGTACTGCAGAAAGAGCAGAAAGAAGACACTACTTCACTGAACTAACACGAGAATCCCTCAGTGTCTGGGGCAATGCAGATTTAACAAGAGAAATTCACCTCCTTTTCACATTTCTGATCTATTCCATTTAAATCACATGCAGCATTAGGTCAGAGAATAACAAACCATACAGTCATGGAAAGTTAAAGCAGGGAAGGGAGACTAGGATAGCCTCCCTCAATAATTGCCTCCAAATGGTGAGGTCCAGGGTTTGATTCCCAGCCCCAGTCCGTGCAAACCCCATAAGCAACTGGTAACTGCCAGGATGGCTTGGTGGCAAAGGTTCTTGCCTCCCATGTGGGAGACCCCCAGTTTGGTTCCTACCCTGTGCGGTCCCACATCCACCTGTGTGGAATGAAACCATGTCACAACTAATGATGTGCAACTATGGAGACTGCTCTGGGCCCTCTCCCTTCTCTCTCTCTCTCTCTCTCTCTCTCTCTCTCATTCTCTCTTCCTTCTCTCAAACAATAAATAAATCTTAAAAGATAAAAATAAAAAAATAAAAAACCAGGGTAGGAACCTCAGAAGTGGTTCAATCCCCTCTCATTTTCCAGCTGGGGACACGGAGCCGAGTTAGGGTCAGGGTCCCTCAGCTGGCTTGGCAGGTGGCAGGGGCTCCTCTCTTCCTTTAACCCGAGGCCACAGTCTAGAACTGATTCACAGAATCTGGATAAACACCTCCTGACCTCTGAACTGTAGGACACTCCTGTCCCCCCGCAGTACCTCTTTCCTGGCCAGGTTCCATTCATCTCCCTCAGGCCCAGCCCCCAAGTGCCCAGCAGAGAGGTCTGTAAAGGGGACTGGTTAGCAGCAACCCCAGAGACACAAACAAGATGCTGCAAACAAGGAGCCCAACGCGGAGGAAGCCAGAAATATTCACCCGTGGAGTTGCTCACCTCCTCCTGAGAGCCCCGGGCCCACATAAACCAAACCTATGTAAATAAGGACATGAGCGAGGTGTTTTCGAAAGCACAGGGAATAATTAAGTGTCTTTTCAAGAAGGACACGCAGCCTGACACCCTGAAGTCTAAAAGGTGGCCTCCCTGGCTGCTGGCACCTGTGGGTCATTTTTCAGGAATGCTCATTGGAAGCCACGTCACTGTCCTTCCCTGTTTTGTTGCTAAAAGGGGCGAGGAGGGAGGCGTGCTGGTTTTCCTGTCTTTGCTCCTAGGCTGTGGGTGTTGCCGCTGGATTGTTTACGGTGAGTCATAGCATCACGCATCTGTGTTTTTCAAAATATCTATGTCCTTAAAGGGAGAATAAAGAACATGTTTTTCAAAAGACACGCACACAGCTGTGACTGAAGGCGGAGCCACTGTTCTTCCGCTGAGGTCAAACTGTCCCTATCCTGAAGGAATTCTGTGAGCCTGGTCATTGCGGGAGGTTCTAACCAGGGGTCAAACATCATCAGCCAGGGACCACAGTGCAGCCGCAGATGGCCCTGCCCCTTAGGGAACAGTCTTTTTAGCCATTGGAATTTGAGTGTGTAGTGACATGGCCCACACTCTCTCCTTCTCTCTGGGATCCACTACCGCCTTCTGATGTCAGCTGGGGCCCACGCCTGGGGATTGAGTTTTTAGATGCCATCTGTTCCCAGAACAGTGGGGAGGCTGGGAAGGCCCTGAGCCCCAGGGAAGGGCTAAACTCTCCCCGCCCTTGTCTGCCTCAGGTGGGGGGAAGGTGAGGCAGGCAGGTGAGGCTCTCCTCCCTGCTCTCCTCTAGACTGAGATGTGGTCTGTGTCCACAGTTCCCGGCTTGGTGTCAGCATTAGGGATGAGCTGTGATTTCTCTAATCCCCTGATACCTTTCCCACGTGGTGGCCTCAGGGGCTTTAATGCTTCTGCTCAGCCAATTGTTAGTGGGCAACTCCCCTTTCTCTTTCCAATGCAAACGGGGTTTGGGGTGCTCTCTGCCTCTAGAGTCAAGTAGAGACTGGATTCCCAGAGCCACACTGATGCAGAATGTCAACAGGAGGCCCTGGAGTGAATTAATACTGGACATTATTATTATTATTATTATTGAAATTTTACATTATTATATGTGAAGTTTGTTCCGGCCCTAAACATACTGCCAAGTATAGTATAACTCAGGTAAATAAAGATTTATATTAGGGCATGAGAATTCTCTCATTTATATGGTAATATAATTATTAAAACTGAGATATCATTGACATATAACCTATTAGTTTCAGGTGTACAACATAATGATTCACTATGTGTATATATTGCAAAATGACCAACACAGTAAGTCGAGTTAATATCTGTCACCACATAATTACAGAATTTTTTTTCTTGTAATGAGAACTTTTAAGATTTAGTCTCTTAGCAACTTTCAAATATGCCACACAGGATAATCAACTATAGCTGCTATGCTGCACATTAATAAATTTCTTTATTGATTCTAATGACAGGAGGTGACATAAATGTGAAGACAGAGTAGAAAGGAAAACTGCAGAAATAGTCTCTTTGGATTCATATACAAGGAAAATGGGCAGAATTGTATCTTCACAGAGTGTGCAGACTCAGTAATTAGACTTCCGGCTGCATGACCCACTAAGTCTGTGACATTTCCATGCCTCAGTTTCCTTATCAGTAAAATGGTAATAATAACAGTAACAATCTCATAGAGTATACATAGTATATATAGACTATAATAAGCCCTTGTTAATTTCTTTTATTATTATTATTGCTAATATTTAGCATAACTTACAATTTGACTTGCATGCTCATCTTTTCAAGAGTTTCAGAAGCTTACAAGACAACTCCTTAGATTCTTGCTTTTCTTACTGATCATTATGACTCATATCAACCACAGCTCAGACCTTCGGGTGAATGCGTGATTTGGTTTATACTTTAAATAAACAGTAGAGCCTAAAAATATAGCTTACCATAGAGTTCCATAGTTTGCAGCTTTAAGTTCCTAGGTGCAAAATTAAGTGTAAAGGTGGACAAACTTTGGTAAAATAAAGTGAAACTCACCAGCTCAGAATACTTGATAACTTGCAAGATTTTTTACCTAACATCCTAGATATTGCCCTAGTAGTAAGATTTACAATTGCCAAGAATGGCTTGGGCAGGCTTTGAGATCCTTCTTCCCAATTTCTATCAGCACTCTGAAAGGCATATCACATCACAAATAATCAAGTTAAGCAAAATCTCTCTGTACTTCCATTGAGGAATTCTGGAGCCACCCTCATGTAATATGTGTTAATACAAAAATGAACGAGCAATTAAATAGCTACATTTGGATCAAGTTCTCCTCGGGAGGCCCAAATAGCCTCCGAAGGGCTTTCTCTGGGATTTCGTGAAGATCTCTGACAACCTATTAATTACACTTGGCAACACAGGGTTGGATTATACTGTCTTCTACCCTAATGCCAATGCAGCCTGCTTCACCACACAGGTGGAGAAATAGGTGTAGTTGGCAGGCTTGGGCAGTACAACCCAGGCTGCGCATTTTCACAATGTTCAGCACATCAGGCAGCCACAGAGTGACTGGCTCTTAGCTATCAAAGAATTCACTCAGCAGATGTCAGGAAACGAACATGCTTGGGCCGGAAGATGCTAAAACTTGGTATCTTTTGTGTTACCCTTCCATTCATTCATTATGGTCAACTAAGAGAACTGACTTCAGAGGAAGGTGATGCAAAATTCCCCTAGGGGGTAGCATGAGACACACTTGTCACTATTGACCCGTGATCCGGGCCATTTCAAGCATTAATGACCAGCTAGCTAGAGGAATATTTCTGAACCCACAAGTTTTTCAGAATACCATAGTAGACACCTCAGAGATAGGAAATGACTGGAAATCAGGATCGCAGACCCAGCTAAGCAAGGATGGAGTTCTCCACCAAACAGCTCAGCGTGGCTTTTGATTGGAACATCCCTCACCCAGGTATTTATGTCAAATAGACAGACCGATGTATCTGTTACTAACACCTCAAAAATTAGGCAGGTATATAATGTTTTTTAGGCCAAACACTGGATACTGTATTTATTTCCTACTAGAATACACTAGGAGAGTCCAGAACAATGTCAAATATGAGCAGAAAGAACCTGGTATTCAAGAACTAAAAGGAAGTTCTTCTAGGATGTCTAGGCAGGGAGAGTGAAAAAGACTGACTTCATAAACAACAAGGAAATAGAAGCACTGAACACCTGATCATCTACTTGACCTTTCAGCTTGGCCTTCCTCAAACTTTGGTACCCACGCCACTTAACCCAGTGGTTTTCAACCAGAGGACATTTGCCCCCCAGGAGACATTTAGGAAAGGCTGGTGACATTTTTGAGTGTTGTCACTGGACACTAATTGCTCAAGGTCAGGGAGGTGGTGCACAGGACAGGCCCACAACAAAAAATGATCTGGTCCAAAATGTCAACAGGGCCAAGGCTGAGAATCCCTGATGTAACTCTTACCTAGGGGTCCAACATGTCCTAGGTCCAGGCTAACGCTGGTCCGGGCCTGGTCCTTTACCAGTATCTTAGTGGCTCAAGAGCATCAGCCTTTAGCTCCATCTGCTCTGCCCTTGAACCCCAGCACTGGCTCTGGCCTTCCCTCCCTGTCTCATGTCCTTGAGTGTCTCCTCCGATTTCCTGACTGATAGTGTGCCTGGCTCTTCAGGAACTGTGGCTTTAAGTTCTGCCTGAGACCTTCAGGGACAAAAATCCTTCCAGTGCTCTGGGCTGGGATGCTGGGGACTGCCATGGGATCTTCCTGATGCCACCCTCTGATGTGCTTCATTTTCTGCTCCCGGACCTTCCTGAAGACTGTGAGGACCAAATAAACAAGCTGATGGCGTAAATCTCCGGGCCTGCGCATACTTTGTATAATACTGTGTCAAGTGGCCTGGCTCTTGGAATGCTTAATTTTTTGACCATGGCCAGACTCCTCTCAAACCAAATCTTCTAACAACTCTCTGCCTATGGTTGCCCAGCCCCCAGGTCACTCTGGTCCTTGTCACTGCCCTGTCCCTGCCTGGTCCATCCTATCAGCTACTTACTGAGACCTGCTACTGAAAAATCTAAAATCCCCAACTCATGCTCACCCTCATAATACAGCAACATTCGATTGACCTCCCTTAATTAAAATTTATCAGATATTAGTTTCTACTTAGAGAGTCCAGAGAAAAATCAGCTCCTTTAAAAATAAATTCATTTAATAAAATTCAATTTTGAATGTTGATGTGGTGAAAGCAGGACTCTATAGCTCAACGGAAAAAAAAATAGAAGAAATCATGGAAATCACTTCATCTTAGGTAGGTAAATTAAATATTTAAGAATGTGAAGAAAAAAAAAAGAAAGAAAGAAACAAAGAAAAAAGAAAAAGCTGGATGCTTTCTAAATGAGCAGTTTGGTGAAATGAGGCTGAAGTAACCACTGATGTTAACTGCTGGAAAGGTTAATTATGTATTATTTTCCCCTTTTTCATCAGCATAACTTTTGGGTAATGTATCCTTTCTTAATTATGCAGCTTACGTCCATGTCCTGTGCAGTAACTGCAACCTCCAATGACATTTCCGGAGAAACCACAGACTTTTTCCGTCAACAAGACACAAATCAGCATAAACAAGTGTAGCCAAGTTCCTATCTCAATGCAATATTTTAAAAATATCAGTTGGATAGATAGAAGGACAATGCAGTTTCCTCAGACGTGAACGCCTGCTGTGGAAAGTGAAGGTGCATCGTCGTGTGGTTTGGCCAAGGACTAAGAGGCTTTGGCATGCAATGAATACACATTATTATTTTCCACGTGCTGCCTCTACATTGATTTCCGAAGTGAAACAATCTTCTCTGGCCCCAGAATGAATAACAGAGGTCACGTATTGAGCACTTCATTTGTGCTGGCTAGCAAAACCTTTTACAGGGATCATCCCATTTAATCCCCACCATGGCTTTATGAGGTAGGTGCAATTACTATCCTTGTTTTACAGATCGATGAGCTACAGCTTCAAACAGTAACTTGCTAAAGATCATGTAACTAGTAAGTGACAGACATGAGGTTGAAATTCAGGTGCACGACTCCACTCCAATACCAACAGCTATGCTACCTTCCTGTCCATTGACATTAAAGGTTTTATTTCTCTCTCAGTGTTTAGAAACATTTTCTTGCTCTGTTTAACAAATAACAGGGCTCAAGACCTTCTTCCTTGGAGCTCAGGTTGGGTGTTAGAGATTGATTACAGACTGTTCTCTTAAGAGACCTTTTTAGTTGACACACACGTGTGCCCACATGCTCATGCTTATGTCTTTTTTTTTTTTTTTCAATTGTTAAATTTATTGGGGTGAGGGGGAATCAAAATATATGGTGATGGAAAGAGAGCTGATTCTGGGTGGTGAGCACATCATGCTTATGTCTTAATACTAGGAATCATTAAATATAATTAAGGTCTTTGGACACATAGATGGCCTATGAGATAGAGAGGTTCTAGGTAGGTGTCTGTGTCCTGACTCCGTTAGCATAAGAAACATGATTTTTACTGTTGTCTGGACTATCCCAGGACTTCTGAGGAAGGGCTCTTTTTGAGTTGTCATCATCATAGAGTAAGCTGTAGGGTGTCTGGTACTCCTAGAGCTTCAAGGGTGAGTCCTTTTCTTCTAAGGGTAATCGTTATCATATGGGGACTGACCTCCAAGTGATAAGAGTTGTTGGCCTCTGAGGAAACACTGGTAATATCTGGAGAAGTTATTCTTTGATCTGACTTAGGTCCTCATTTTTATCAGTGCCACTGCTCTAGCATGAAGAAGGAAAGTTGAGCTGTGATTGGGACCCTTATAGTAGAGAATTACCTATTTAAGGAGAAATGGAAGCACCTTGGTTTGGAGAGGATGAAAGGTCTATGAATCTTAGCCAATGATGCCACACCTGGGACCTTCTATTGCCAAAGCAGATTTCCAGAGAAGGTTCAAGGAATCCACTAAACCACCTCTGCCTAAGGTCCTTCAGTGGTTCTCACTTTTCCAAAGACTGTGGCCCAAACTCCTCAAGAGGGCACGCTGACCTCTTCACACCTGACTGCCTTTCCATCTCATCTCTAACAACTCTCCACCCTCCATACACACTCCATCCTGCCAATCCAATGGTTTTCCAACTGAGGATCACTTCCCTCCACGCCACTACCCTTTACCTTCTTCCAGGAATTCTATGCCCAACTTCATGGCTGAGCTTGGATTTCATGCCAGGTACAGGTAAACTCATGGGTGCTATATTTCCATTTTGCTGTGTACATATCTCTGTTAGAACATTTGCCATGTTGCTATATTTGTTTGCTTAACTGTCTTCCCAGGTGGACTGAGAGACTGGGTAGAAAGTATGGTCAATTCATCTTCTTATTTCGGAACGCAGCATACACGAAATACTTAATTGGTGTTCAGTGGATGCTGAGTTAGGCTCTGAAATTGCCTAGGACATTAACAGCATTCAGCCTGCACAGCCACCTTATCTGGTTCCCAGTGAATCTTTTAATCTATGAAAATCTTACTACTTTATTCTTTTATATCACTTAATTTTCAAAGGAATAAGGAGAGTGCCAAGACAATTCAATGGAGGGGTCTTTTCAACAAATGGTGCTGGTAAAACTAGACATCCACATGCAAAAAATTGAAGTTGGGTCCCTTCCTTCTACCAGCCACAAAAACTAACTCAAAATGGATCATAGATCTAAATGTAAAAACTAAAACTATAAAAATTTGAGATGAAAACAGGCATAAATCTTTGAGGCCTTGGAGTAGGAAATAGTTTCTTAGATGTAAGAGCAACAAGCACAAGCAACAAAAGAAAAAAAAATATATACATTGAACTGTATCAAAATTAAAAGCTTCTGTGTTACAAATAAGACAGAACAAAAAAATACAAATTTATATATACATACATACACACACACAGAAAATACAACACACAGAATGGGATAAACTATTTCCAAATCATATATCTGATAAGAAACTTATATTCAGAATATGTAAAGAGCTGTTGTCAGTCAATCATAAAAAGTCAAGCTATCCAATTAAAAATTGGGCAAAGGATTTGAACAGACATTTTCCCAAAGACATTTCCAGATATATAAATGGCCAATAAGCACATGAAACGATGACTAACATCAGTAGCCATTAGGGAAATACAAATCAAAACTACAATGAGATACTACTTCACATCCACTAGGCTGCCTAAAATAAAAAAGATAAAAACATGTGTTGGTGAGAATGTGGAGAAATTGAAACCCTCATTCATTGCTGGTGGGGATGCAAAATGGAAAACAATTTGGCAATTTCTTTTTTTTTAATATATTTTTATTTATTTATTTATTTTTGACAGAGAGAGAGAGAGAGAGAGAGAGAGAGAGAGCGAGAGAGATACAGAGACAGAGACAGAGAGAGAAATGAACTGGGGGAGCTCCCAGTTCAGCATATGGTTCCGCATGGGCCGGGGCCGAGATTCGATCCTCGGTCCGCGGTGCTGCAAAGTGAGCGCTTAACCCACTGAGCCATCCCGGCTTCCCCTTAAAATGTTAAATATAGAGCTACCAAATGATCCAGCAATTTCACTCCAAGAGTAATGAAAACACATGGACACACAAAAACTTGTAAATGAATGCTCATAGCAAACATTATTCATAAGAGCCCCCAAGTGTAAACAATCCAAGGATGAATGGATAAATACAAAGTGGTATATCCATATAATGGGATGTTCTTTGATAATCAGAAGGAATGAAGTGCTGATAAATGCTACAACATAGATGCACTTTGAAAACATTACGTTAAGTGAAACAAACTAGACCACATATTGCATGATCCCATGTATATAAAATAGAGTCAAAATATAGACTAACAGTTGTCTAGGGCTGGGGAGACAGAGGGGAAAGAGTAACTGTGATGGACATGAGACTTCTTTTTGGGGTGATACATATGTTTTAAATTTAGATTGTGGTGATGGGTGCACAACTCTGTAAGTATACTAAAATCATATTTTATATTTTACACCTTAAATGGGTGAATTTTATAGTATGTATTTATATCACAATAAAGATGTCTAACCCCCCCTCCCCCCAAAAAAATGCAACTAATAGGTATCAGTACACAGAGAGTCATATCTTCCATGTCTGGGAATTTGAAAGCTATGGACAAAGCTTTTGTGGTCCCCAAAACACAAGGGCTCTTCTCCTGACCACTTTCTGTGTCAGATAGTCACATCTTCCATGAAACAGGCAGTACCTTGAAATGGCTTCCTAATGCATCTCTGGTGACACAGGTGCATATATTTGTTTAGAACAGAAGGATAGCATTTCTCAGAACCATCATTGGCAATGCAATGCATTCCATAAAGAACCTAGAGAAATGCGAACATCTATAAAACCCAGAAGAAATGCCAGTTACAAAAAATGTTTGTTTTAGATGTTTAATTTAAATACAGTGGCTGGTGATTTTATAAACTCTAGCTGGCTACTGAGGGAAATAGATACACTATTTGTGCTTTGCAAAGGGGATATACTTTTGTAAGTAGATCCTCCCAGGCTTGTACAGGCTGTCAGCATTGAAGACATTAGAATATGATTTCCTTCTTTTGCAACAGCATTTTATTCCAAAATCAATGCCACAACTTTCATAGCTCATAGATTTCATTGGTACACATTCATCTGCTGCGGAGAAAATCATTGCTTAAATCAGGTTGCTCCACATAGGACTGACTAAAGCAAGTAAGATGACATTCTTGTCAAAGCCACTTCATACTCCAATTGACATATTGTATTCTAGTGGTGACAACTGAAGGCTGGAGCTTTGATTAATCCATTTTCCTCTCATTATAAACACTCTCTCTCCCCTGAAGGCTCAAGCAATCACTCTAGAAAGTGCTGGACCTTGACAGAACAATGCTTATCCTCTGATGGCCACTGCATGTACAAGAGAGAAAGAGCCAGTTTTGTTTTACAGATCTCCTTGGGCATTGTTGAAAGGCACTTATTCATGAATGCATGTGTTTCAATGAGCTCAAGGCTACCTTTTGTCCTTCTCATCCATGGAGAGGCAGTGAGGGAGAGGAAGCAGGTGTGTAGTTTATTTGAAGCATGACAGACACTGATGAGGAGTCAAGTCCAAGTGTGCAATGAGGCAGCACTGGACACAGGGTCCATCTCTGCTCTAGACTGTGAAGTCAGAAATTGTAGATTGATCCCGTTCCTCGTAATCCCCAGCTAAACTATCACAGGTGCTTGGAAGCTTATTCTCTGGGCTGCCGTTGTTAAGAGTCATAGCTATTTTGCAGATTCTGAGATTTTACAATAGTTGAAACATCCCACAGTACCTAGTGGCCAGATTGACAGCCAGTCACCAAATACAGTTGAGAGAAAGGGAAGAGGAAGCTCCATTAAGAAGGAGCTTCGTGTCCTACAACATGATGACTCTAGTCAACAATACCATGATATATATTCGGAAGTTGCTAAAGAGAGTAGTTCCTAAAAGTTCCCATAACAAGGAAAAAAAACCCGTAACTAAGTGAGGTGATGGACATTAACTAAACTTACTGTAGTAATCGTTTCCCAATATAGACATATCAAGTCATTATGTTGCATACCTTCAATGTCATATTTGCAATGTTATATGTCAACTTTATGTCAATAAAATTGGAAAAAATAAATTCCCTTCTGTTTATTTTTTATAAATTGGCTTCATGCAACTGGGTGGGAGTGAATTCTGTATTTGTTTCCAAAATCTGATTATGATACATGATCAAATATGATCTGACAGTAGAAAGAATTTTGGAAATTTCTGATCTCCTCAAATCAAGAATTCAGGCACCATCACTCAGACAGCCCCTTGGGGCCAATCCTGCACAGCTCAAACTTATATACTGCCAACACCAGGTGCATCTGGGGAGGTAAGAAGGAGACTGCATTCATTATGAACTGTTTACCCGAGACCTGTGAGCTCTAGAACTGTTGTATACCGTGATTTACTGACCTGATTTATACGAACATAGTTTCCAAGCCTCACTGTGCTGGAGGGCTTGATAAAAATGTTGCTGAGTTTCTGATTTCTAATCACGAGTTTCTGACTTGGTGGGTTTGGGATGAGGCCCAAATTCCCTGGTGATGCTATCACTGCTGGGCTAGGAACCAAATTTGAGAACCATATCCTAAGACCTTGGGCAAGAGAATATCTTCCTTGTCCTATCTGAAAAAGAGAAATTTCTCTATGAGCCTACAATCATCTAAGTTGTTTGGATGTTTACTCATGAAAGGGAGAGAGAGAAATAGTTACTCAGAAACTCTTGTGTGCGAGATGCTTTCATACATTAAGCTGACAGATAGAAATTATTATTTCCCTTCCCGGTTAGGAGGATAGAGGCATAGAGAGGTCAGTTCACTTGCTTAAGTCCATGAATGTAGTAAATGCTCAGGCCGAGACTCAAGCTGGGTTGGGCTGGCTCCAAACCCTGAAGACCTTCCATGACATCCAGGCCTCTTCATAAAGAGAGAGGGGCTCTTATAGAGCCCCCAGAGAAGAAAAACACAAGGCATGCACCTGAGTTGACCACATGGACCATTGATTCATTTGTTTTAGGCAGAGGCTGTTCGAATTCCCGATACTCCACCCGAGCCATGCTGGACGTCTTTGTTTCTGCCTGTGACATTGGTAACCTTATCTGAATTCTGATGGCATTTCCCCTGGACCTTAACACTGATCTGGCCTCGTGCAAGTATCCGGTAATCACCCCTGGCCTGTGAACAACCAGCTTGTTCTGAAAAGGCTCCTAGTGAATCATCCCATGAACACAACTGCCCAATATGATGATGCTACTCAGAGCTGGGGCAAAGCTCCACGCCCTGTCACACCTTCCTACCTTGACCTCTTCCAAACACAACAATGCTGACTTGCTCACTTTTAATAAATAGATCACAGCACTTCAGATCACCCATGTTGTAGTTTGGTTAATTCACACCACACAAAGACAGAAATATATGTTCTGTTCATAAGCCCTGCGCACCATGGCTGCATAATTTGAGGTCACTGTGGGTGGAGGAAGAAGGCAGCAGAGTAGAGCAGAGAACCAAATTTAAATTCTCATGACCATCCATTAATATTTATTGAGTGTCTAGAGGGGACAGGCTCCTTTGCAGGATTCTTTTCACATTATTCAGGGTTTTTCTTTTTTTCCCTCATAAATTCTCATTAAGGTATTTTATGTCTTAATTTCCAATAAAAACATAGAAAAGCTGGTATTCTTTATTCCTCAGGGTGAGTTTCACCACCATATTTTATAATATAATGCAATGTCATAAAGTAGAATTAAAGGAGCGAAGAATGAAAAATTTTCTATTAAAACACAAAAGATTCATATACTTCCCTGTATTGTGCCAATGCTTTCACATACCAGAATAAACAAGGCTCTTTTTAAAACAAGAGGAAAAAAGCAACCCTTCCTTTCTCTTCCCATTCTGTCCTTACCCACCCTCAGCCGTGACATCACAGCCTCATTAGTTCAGACTAAGTTCATTAACCAAAGGAGAGACAGCCCTCAAAGTTCTTCTTGTAAAATATCGGCACGATTTTATCCTCACTCTCCAGCTGCCCTTTAATTATCTCTCAGAGCTGGGACATGGAATAGGGTAATCCAGTTCATAGCACTTGGCATATTTTAAGTAAGTGTCAAACCAGGTTAGTTTGTGGAGTTCTGCTTTTTCTCCATTAATGGAGGTCCCATGGGAAATAACCAATGTTCTTTCTTAAAAAAAAAACCACAACAACAATGTGGAACTGTGGGCCCTGATTTTTCAGTGACTGCCAATTCAATTACTGTTGAATTATGTCCTCACAGCGGAAGTACCTCTGCAACTTCAACTGCTTCCCTGTCTACCTGATAACACGCAACAATGAAAAGAGACAGTAAAATACTCCTTCGCCTTCCGAGAGGGAAATGTAAACATGAAAACTGAGAGGCCTCTCTCATGAACATGGAGCAAGATGATCTCCACGCATGACAGAACCAGGGATTTCACTCTTAGACAGTAGAAAACAGTCCCGGGTTAATTTTCATAAAGGCGACTCATTCATTAGCTATATGGCTGCATAGCTATGTTTATGTTTATAAATACTGCCTCTGTTCCCACTTGGCTCATTCTCTCTCCAGCCTCCTCCGCCGCCTGGACCCTGGACTTCTGCCACATCTGCCCGGTGGGACCCATCTCACAAGCCAATCTGCTTGTTGGCTACGCTATGACCCCGGGGCTGCCCAGCACATATGGACACAATAACTCAGCCTCAAGGACTCTTGCCACCACACTTCTAGTCTCCAATTTCGACTGCACCACTTTTATTTGTCCTTCATCAGCTTCCTTTTCTATTCTCCTCAGTGGCCACTCCAAAACATTACTGTTCTGCAGCTTCTTGACCGAACTCCTGCCTCCTTTTTGCTCAACAATCACCCTGAGACCCATTCTGTTTGGAGCAGAGATAAAGAGGCATTCTGCGGTGGGCAGTCTTGCAACTCTATGACTGACCAGGTGAGGGCGGAGCAAGGCTCAGCTTCCAGGACTCTCCTCTCTGCATCTCTGATCGTCTTTCCCTACCACGCACCTGACCTTGGCTTAGAATAGTGGTCTTGGCCCTACTTCTAACTTGAACTTGAAGACTACTCTTGATATCCTTGATTTTGCAACTCTCTAGTTTTGGGGGTTCAACTCACACTTACTTCTTGGCTCCTTCTATCCTGGAAGTCTCACTTGTTCTCTGCAGTGAGCACCCAAACTGTACCACCCACCTCTCATGGCCCCTACTCTGGCTTCTGAAAAGGAAAGTTTCGAATGAAGATGTTTTCATACCATATCCTTCCTTATAAAAATCTTCCTTGTTTCTCTAAGTTCAAACACACACACACACACACTTCCTTCCCAGAATTCTGCATTCTCTTCCAGCCACTCTTTCCATTCACAGCCAACCTGTCAGGAGAGCCGTCTATGCTTGCTGGCTCTGTTTCTTTATTTCTTTTTGTCCTCACTGAGGTCAGGTTCCTGCTACCAGCACTCTGCTCAAACGGCCTGGCCTAAGTCACCATTGACGTCCACAGTGCTGAGTTCAATAAACACCATACTTGATCTCGCCTCACTGTTTGACCTGCTCGTTGGGTTTCCTCTTAAACCATCTGCTCCTTTCTCTCCTGCGACTCTCCCGGTGTTCCTTCTATCCGGGCAGCCCCCCAGGCTGCGTTGCCAGCCCTCCTCCCTCTGCCCTTACACTCAGGTGCGGGCCACAGCTCTGATCTGCCCACCCCACCTGCTCTCCGAAGACAATCTCATTGACTCCCAAGGCCTTAGGTACCATTTGATGCCAAGGAATATCTCTGGCTCACCTCTCTTCTGAGCATCTGGATAGCTGCGGAAGCCTATGAGAGCCAACAGGTCTCAAACCCAAATCATCTTTTTCCTCCTCCTGCCTTCCTTATCATACCGAATAGGACCCACCCCCCTGGCCTTATCTAGACTCCTCCCTCTTGACCTCCCTGTTAATTTCCCTGTGCTTTGTTGGTTTCATCTTTCCTGATTGCTTGAAGTTGCCTCACCTCTCCAACTGCTCTCACCCTCTTATTTTTTTTAAAGATTTAATTTATTGTGTTTATTTTTTTTTGACAGAGACAGAGAGATGGAGAGAGACAGAGAGACAGAGAGATAGATAAGTAACTTAGTAGCTCCTTTACTCTGCTTCCTAATAAATCGATGGTTTTACACTTTGGCCAAACATTAGAGCCAAATATTTGGAATCAAAAACACTGATGCTCGGGTCCTTGCCTCAAATGTTCTGTTGTCTGAGGAAATCCTAGCCATCAGGATTTTAAAAACTTCCCAGGTGAAGTTCAAATGTTCAGCCAAGGCCCAGAGCATGGCTCTGCACCATTGCCCTTCCATCAGCTGTGACAGTGTAAAAACCCCAGCTTACATGCACGTCCAATACTGCTGTGAAGTATCACACAGGTAACACTCACCGTGGAGGTTAACTGGGAATGGGGTGCAGGCCTGGGACAGGAGAACAGGGTGACAGAAAGCGAGATAGCATCCAGGCCAGGCAGGGAGGCGGAACTGTCCATCCCAGAAGCTGACATGTGCTTCCCAGGTGCGTCCGAGCATGACCCTGACTGCAGAGCCCCAGAATGCCTCCAATTCAGGATGAACCAGGCTCTTCCCGGCACAGGAGCCTTACCCTGCCTGCTTCTGGGCTGAGCGCACTGTCAGAAGATCCAGAATTTTCTGGCAGCCTTGGCCAGGAGGCAGTATCCCAGGCCCAGCTGCTGAAGGCTGTGAGAGGCAGCCTTCCCCAGCTGGGCAGGGCCCCTGGACGGGCTTCCTCAGGCGGGATGAAGGGGCGGCCCATCCCACGTCCCTCCCCCAGGATTCTGCTGCAGACACCAGGGTGCTGCGGGAATGAAGGAGACAGGCATAGTGGAGGGACCGCTTTCCTTCTCTCTGACCTCTCAAGAACCGAACCTCCCTCTTGGCTCCAGAAAGCTGGAACAGTTGCTTTATGAAACAAGCAGCCACATGCTTGCAAGCACAGCGAGTACAAAATGACAACAAAGACCTCTCGTAACTCATACTTGCCAGGTGTTAGAGGCTGCATTGTGTCCCCTAAAAAACAAGACGTATTGGCAAACAAACCATCAGAAGTTAGGAAGTGGCAAAGAAGAATTCCTCTATAGGATTCCGAGGGACCATGGCCCTGTAGATGCCTTCATTTTGGGCTTCTGGCTTCTGGCACTGTGTACAAATACATTCCTGTTGTGTCAGGTCACACAACTTGTGGTATTTTGCTACAGCAGCCGTAGGAGACAGATACAGCAGGTAACTTTTCCATCAGCAGAAGGGCAGGCTGACACTCATTCTAGCTCAGGAACCTTCTGGAACTAGGTGTCTTGTTAGCCACCCGGCCCTCTCTGGAACCCCTTTCTCCACTGGCCAATCTCTGGAGACCTCAGTTACCCTCCCACCCACCTGTGGTCTTCAGCACTTCTTTCACAGAAGTCAGGGCGGTGCAGGTTCCAAGACTTACTCTCTGCAGACAAAGCTAGTGCCTTATAAGTGATCCCAGCTCCCACTTGGTGCCTGGCTACCATGCACCAGGTCTCACACCTAGAATCCCTTTCTCACATTCGCTCTATGCCGTGGGTTGTGTACCTTCCTTTTAGGGTGGGGAAGCGGAGGGTTGGAAGCACTCACTTGGCCAAGGTACCCAGCCACCAAGGAAGGGGCAGGCTGTGGCGAGTGCCCAAAACAGCCTGGCCGCTAAGCGCTCACTGTGCGAGCGGCTCCGTGGGCATGCTCACTCCTGCCGGCCCTCGGTGGTGCAGACCCTGCCTCGGACAGCAGCAGGGACACTGCGGGCATCCCTCTGCTAACTAATCAGTGACTGCAGCCTTTTAAACACAGGCTTTGTGCTCAAGCTGGGGTCTCACTGCAGCTGTGATACTTGATGACTGAGCTGCCAACCCTCCCAGGGTTATCAACACTTAACAGAGGACGGAGTAGTTGACTTAACCAACACTTCGTTCTTTTTTGAAGATTTATTTTATTGTTTTTCAGAGGGGAGAGAGAGAGAGAGAAAGAGAGAGAGAGAGAGAGAGAGAGAGAGAGAGAGAGAGAGAGAAGTGGGAGGGCCGAGAGCAGTCTCCATAGTTGTACATCATTAGTTGTAACATGGTTTCATTCCACACAGGCGGATGTGGGGCTATGCAGGGTGGGAACTGAACCAGGGGCCTCCTGCCTGGGAGGTGAGAACCTTCACTGCTGAGCCACCCTGGTGGTTACCAGCTGAGCTGCAGTTCAGCATACGGGTTTGCACAGGCTGAGGCCGGGAATTGAACCCTGGACCTCACTATTGCAAGGCAACCTCTCAAATGCTGAGCTATCCTGGCATCCTTTCAACCAATTTTAACTATAGTTATTATCATAGGCCCAAGGAACTCAAGTTCTCTCCATTTCGTCTATTTGTTAATTGAGTGTATTTACTCACTGTTGAGTTGTTTTTTTTTTTAAATTTATTATTCAGGTGACATTAACTGATATCAATTACACTGTTTCCAGGTGTACAATTCTACATGACATTGTCTATACATCGCATTATGTGCTCATCACCCAGAATCAGCTCACTTTCCATCACTCACTGTTGAGTTTAAGAATTGTCTAGATATTCTGGATACAAGTTCATTGCCAGAGTTGATGATATGCAAATATTTTCTCCCCAAAGAAAGAGTCTCTTGTGCTCTGGACTTGTAGTCTTGTAGTGGGAGATAAAAAAATTCTTTCTGTTCCCGTCACTGGGGCCAGGGTGCCCCTTCCCAAGGACCCCAGCCTGGCCAGTGTGAAGCTACCACTCCTCTTTTCACTTCATTGAGACCCAGAGACTATTATGCATCCCAAGGATACAAAAACTCCTAAGGGACAACCATAGTTTACTGAAAAAAATTCCCCAAATAGACAGTTTTGATTTTCATTCCTGTCTAGACCAGTCTAGAGGCTGCAGCAGTCCGAAGATATGAATAAGCTTGCTTCACCTTTTCCTATAGTACCATTTGCTCAGGGAATAGTTGTGAGAGTCACATGTCCATTCCTCTCTTTGTTTAATTCTGAATAATACTTGTATCTGAATCCATAGGAAATCACACTCCTTTAACATCAACAAAGAACTGAGGTAAGCATTATATGCCCCTATACTGGTGAGGTCTCCTTCACAAATCGGTGTAGACACTCCTAAAAAATAGCTGGGAACATTTTTCAAAGAAGTTCAATGGAAATAAAATTCTCATGAAAGTATTAAAATACCTGGATCAAACTCCTTTGAGACATAAATAGCTATATTTCTAGAGACTCTGAATTATTAGCCGAGTAATGACCTTGTGAAAACCATGCTAGCATAAGGTTATGCACATTCTGGTTTATATTTGAATGTTGAAAATATTTCATTTAGGAATTTGCATGGACTCAGCCATAAAAGGAAAAATCAGTCATGATGTGACTTATAGTCACGGAGTAGTCTCTGTCTCTTCTGGAAGAATTTTTGCAGGTTTGAAGAAGGACTTCAGGTTTCAAGAAGGTTATTAAAATATATAAAGTCTTCTTGGTTTCTTGGTTTCATTTTGGTTCAGTTGGCTCACGGATGCCTCTTCCATCCAATGCACCATGGGTAGGGCAATACATGTGACCATGAATGTGAATTTATACAGAAAACAAGACACAGATATATGCTCATGGGGCTCATTATGAAAGCTATGCAATGATTCAGGTCACATGTCTCTTCTGATACGGCAATTCTGTTAAATAAAAACATGACGGTGTGTCCTCATCCACCTTATTCACTGGATCTAGTACTGTGCGACTTCTGGCTCTTCCCCAAAGTCAACATGACCATGAAAGGTAAACGTTTTTAATCAATTCAGGACATTGAGGCAGCCACGACAGCGCAACTAAAGACACTCACGAAAGAGGACTTCCAGAACTGCTTCAGAAAGTGGCAAGAGCGAGGGGACAAGTGTGTTTGAAGTGACTGGGAGTGTTTTTGAGGAGGATTAATGGTAATGTGACTTTAACTGTAATATATATTTTTTTTATTTAACACATTCTCCATTTTTTTGGAGCATACCTCCCATGCATTTATCTATCTTATCTATCATCTATCTATCTATCTATCTATCTATCTATCTATCTATCTATCTATCTATCTATCTATCTATCTATCTATCTACCTATCTATCTATATCTATTTTAGCCTATGTGTTCTTCCTCAAGGCATATCCATCCACTCGTCTATAGGTCTTCAAAATAAAAATTGCATAAAATTCACCATGGATAATAAAATATTATAAACCTAACCAATGACAGTTTGCTCATCTAATGGATTTGGCATGCAATCTTCCAGCACAGAGAAAGATAGTAAGCATCTGCTACAGCGTATCTGATTAAATAATGTTGAGTTATATAACATAATTTTATTGGCTGCAGCTATTTCAGTTACTTTCTTAATAAAAAGTACTTCATATTTTACACATTGATGAGACTTAAACTAATGAAGAAACAAACATCCAGGGTGTTAAAAAAATTATGACAACAGAAGTTCAATTCACGTTAAGACAACCCATGAGGATTTTTAATTCAGGATCGTTTATTTGCTCTAATATTCTTATTTACTCCTTCCTTGCCTTTTTTTGATCTTACTATCTTTGAGTGCCACCCTGTTCTCTATTATTCATTGTAATTTCACACTTGACCAAAGAACAGGGGAGCTGAACAAAGCTGTTGATATGTAAATAACAGCTTTGAAGATAGAAGTACCAGATTGTTCCTACACAGAAGAAAATTGCAGTTGCTTTAGTTGAATGTCTCAATATATAATTTCATTGGCTTCCTAAAATAAAAAGTGTACCATCTAAGTTTGAGCTTCATACTAAGCTCGAGAACATTATACTAGGCTGACAATCATCCCTATCATTTCCTTTGCTTTTGGAAATAATCTCTATATTCTTCCAAAAATACGTTTGAATTTCTTACAGTGGTTTCAAAGCCTTCGGATTTCAAAATTCAAAGGATGTTATTTATAGCTCAGAAACTAATCTCTAATCCAGCAAACAAATTTGCTTTTTGGGGGGGGTGCGGGACAAAACAGGAAGGTAGATATATTGATAATAATCACATAATGTCCTTTAGAGATCGATTAATTTATTCTGTAGAATTTACGGTGACTAAACTCCAGTTCTTTAGTCAGTAACATATGTGGACCACACTCTATCAGGGGACACTGAATGTAGTTTCAAGGTGCTCAATAGAGTTGTTAATCAAAACGTGGTGCAAGAAGAGTAACACTGACAAACCTTGTAAGATGATTACAAGTGTAGAATCTCAAGTCCCTCCCAGGGCTTTTGAACCAGAATCCGTAATTGGACAAGATTCTCCAGAGGATCAGAGATGTTAGACAGAACACATTAAAAAGGCAGGATGCACCGTAAAATTAGAATTTCAGGTAAACAATGCATGTTTTGTTGTTGTTGTTGTTTTTAGGACAAGTATGTCCCAAATATTATGTAGGCCATATATATCCTAAAAAGTTATTTATTTTTATATGAAATTAAAATGTAACTGGGTGTCTCGTATTTTATCCGGTAACCCAACAGGTGATTTTTATGAATACTGAAGTTTGAAGGGCCATAAGAAGTACAAACTTTCAGGTAGTAAACAAATAAAACAGCATAGGGAATAGAGTCACTAATATTGTGACAGCAGGTAAGGTGTCAGATGGTTGCTGGACTTGTCACAATGATCACTTCTTTAGATACATACATGTTGCATAACTCTGGTATGCCTCCTGAAACTAACATAAGTTGTATGTTACCTCTGTGTTTAACACAAATGTTTAACAAAAAATACAGTAAATAAAATAAAACAAAGGAATCCTGCTTTGTGCAAGAATAGACCAGTTCTTAAAAGTTTGAGACACAGGGTAAGACCTGCCCCCCACTCAAAGAAATGTAAATACTTGGGTTAATTCTAGGGCTTTATACAATTACACGGGTTATATTAATGCTAAGTGAAAATTAAAAAAACAAAACAAAACAAAACAATAATCCGACTGCTAAAGGACGAAAGGACCTATCACTAAAAGGCCCCTTGCGAACCCCATATAATACCCACATGGTCCAGTCTCCGTATTTGGTGCTTTGACTGCGGGGTCTTATAGACCCTGGAGGACTCGGTTTCCCAGGGCAAGCTGATTCCCAGAGACAGCAAACAGCTTGTAGCTTTTATATACAAACTAACCAATCCAGGCCACCTCCATGATCCAGCTTTTGTAAACTCTTCCCCTGCTCTCAGCACCCCAGGGCCAGGGACCAGATAACCGACAGCCTCCACTCTCAAGAACCTGCTGAAATGACCCCAACTAGCCAGTCCAAGCCTGCTCCCCGGCGTTCCCTCTTCCTTCCTTCGGAAATCGCAATCTGGACTCTTGCTACACTTCCTCTTGCCCCCTCTGCCTCCTGACGGGCCCTGGGGCTTCCCCAGGTAGTCCTGTGAGATATGTCCATCTCCTGTTTCCAGGGATAGGTCCCTATAAAAAACATAGTCCATCACATCAATGCTTTCTGTGTCTGCATGTCTTATCCTACCTGATTTAAACAAACTCTGGGTACCCCTTTTTAGGCACCCCATGAACCCAAGAAATGATATTGGGCTTCCCCTGGAATTGTAATCCAAGAAACCTTCCCTTGGAACGAACTGGGATGGTGGGGGGAGGGGCATTGAACCGAGGTTCCAAGATCATATAATGTAGCTATAAGAAAGCCCAGTTTTCTGGATGGTCAGTCTACACAGTGCTTGGAAACATTCGGGTGAGTCAATTTTGTGCCTCTTCACGCAGACATCAGCTGTCATTGGCCATCTCCTTTGGGTCAGAGTAGGCCCAGCAATCACAGAAAGATACAGGACAGCTCCTTTGAAGAGTGGGGTCATCATTTTGAGGCTACACCTCACAACTGTCACACGAACCGAGGAATGGAGAAAGCAGAGCTTCTGTGCACTGTTCAAGGGCATCTGGAAAACCAGTACAGAAGGGCCTGTGTCTCCTAACTTGTGACGCAGCCAGACATGAAGTTATTTACATCATCTGCCCATTGATATCACTTAGGTTTTTTTTTTGGTTTTTTTTTGTGCTAGTAGACAAAGGAAATATCGAAAAGTCAGTAGCAGTCTCTGATTGTAAATGTTCGTAAGGACTTCGAGGTTCTACTTATGACCATGCTCAATCAGACAAAAGGACAAGCTAGGGCATTTGCGTTCTTTTCACTGTTTTTCATAATAGTTATGTCACTTGCCCAATTTGCACGACACTGTCAGCTAGAAAAGAAGCAGTCAGAAATGCTGCCTGGAAAGGGGAAGTGTGATGTCTTGGATGGGCAACGTGAATCATATTTTTAAAAGATATATTTTATTGTTTTTAACAGAGACAGAGAGAAGGGGGAGGGCCCAGAGCAGTCTCCATAGTTGTACATCATTAGTTGGGACGTCGTTTCATTCCACACAGGTGGATGCGGGGCCAGGTGGGGCGGGAGCTGAACAAGGGGCCTCACACAAGGGAGCGGAGAACTTTCACCATCGAGCCATCCCAGTGGTTACCAGTTGCACCGCAGTTCAGCATGTGGGTGTGCCTGGGCCAGGCCCAGGAACTGAACCCCAGACCTCGTGACTGAAAGGCAAGCGCTCAACCGCTGAGCTAGCCTGACATCCCAACATGAATCTTTATAATGATGCCTGAAATCCCACAGCTCTAGACTGCTAAAGAAATTCAAGGAATGAATACTGCTTCTTCCTTACTCAGCAATCTGAATTGTACTGAGGACTAGGACTCAGAATAAGCAATTGACAACACTGATTTGAGGAGTTTTAGTGTATAATAAAGAATGTAAGTGGCTTCTGTCCCAGATTCTTGGGAGGAAACCTCCAAACCCTTGGAATTTCCAGAGTGAGGAGAGTGTCTTAGTCTATTATTCATGGTGGGTCCTTCAGACCACATGTGACAGTTTATGCTAATAAGGTGGTTGAGGATGGCGATGGGTAGACCAGAAAGACCAACCATCTGATTGGGGAGTTGAGGCTTTGAGTTAAGTGGTATCAGACCCACCTCTGGAGAGAAGAGGACAGAAGATTGAGCTCGGCCTACTGGCCAGTAATTCACTCAATCCTGCCTACTTAATGAAACCCATAAAAAACTTCAGACACCAAAGCTGGAGTGAGCTTCCCTAGTTAGCATTTCTCTGCATATGGTCACACATCAGTATGCAGAGAGGATACTGCGTCTCTGAGGACCGTGGACAGTTGAAGTTTGGAATCCTCCCAGACTTCATCTGTGCATCTCTTCCAATTTGTATCTTTGTGTTGTACTAAAACTGTAATCAGCAGCACAGTGCTTCCAGTAAGCTCGGTGAGTCTTTCTGGTGAGATACTAAACCCGAGAGGGTAATGGGGATGCCTGAATTTGGAAGCCTGGTGGCCCAAAGTGAGGGTGGCCCTGGGGAGCCCCAGACTTGTGGCTGGTGTCTGAAGTGAGGGCAGTCTGGGGAGGAGATGCCCTCAACCTCTGAACATCTAGGAACGCACTTACCCTAAAATGTTGAGGTGCATTCTCTTCCTCATGCCTCCCCTCCTCAACACTGCACATACTTTTAGGATAGGAAACTCCTTATTGTACATTTCTGTATTTTATTAGCGGAGTTTTCAGGCTCACACACTTCACTCCAACTTTGCAAGGATCTGCTTAGTTGCTTTCCCAAGGAGGGGTGGGATCCCTCCGGATGGTTTGTGTGTGTGTTGCGGGGGGACCCCAATTTGCATATTGAATTCAGAAAGTGAAAGAGAAAGCTGTGGGAGCAGTGTTGCCTTCCTGTGGAATGCGCTTCCAGTCCCTTCAGATGCTGTTGAAAAGGACCCAGGAGCTGTATAATGCTCGCAGAACAGTGGAAGCACAGGTTAGCAGGACCCAGGAGGTCGGCCTACAAGACTGGGGCAAGCAGAAGACAATTCAAGCAACTTTTCTGGCCAAAGGGGCTTCAGTGTGCATATTCTGCATATCTAGTGCACCTTCGTGACTTTGCCCTGTCACGGTGCATTAGGTTCCAACCATGCCAGCCTTCTTCCTGCCACACAACGGCCCTGAGTGTGTTCTCACTTCAGGTCCTTGGCACTTGTTTCTGGTTCTAGAAAGTTCTCTCCTCGGCAGCACCTATAGCAGCTCACTTCCTCCCAGGGACATCGCTGGTCATAGTAAAGCCCCACCCATCCCAGAGGCCCTTGGCGTGCCTTCCTGCCCCAGCTTGGCGCGCCTTCCTAGCCTGTTCCTTGGTCTATTTTCTTTGTAGCACTTGGCGCTACAGATATTATGTTAGTTCTATATGTGCTTATAGTCCTGCTTCCTGTTTCTCTTTCCCACCTACACAGCTTTGACCTAAGTGTGGGATGACAGTGGCTTTGTTTATCTTGTCTGCATCAGATCCTTGGTGCACAATAGTAACTGGCAGCTATTAGTGAATAAACGACCGGGTGCTGCTCACTGTGGAAGGTGGTCTGAGACCTCAATAAAGGGTGCAGGCTTGTTTCCTCTCTAAAGGAACTGTGGAAACGGAGTCACATAAACATTTGAAGGAGAGAGCCGCAGCCATGGCTGTGGCTGCTTCTGCTCTCTGAGGGGTGTTGCTCCAGGTCTTGCCTTGCTCTTCTGTTCTTCCTGCTTCAAGAACCTGTCCCGGCCCACACTTCAAACAGTGTCCCTATTCATCGGATTCCTCAGTTGCTCTCTACAGTCTCAGTAAAATGAATAGGCCCATTTCTCTCTTATTTAAAAAAAAAATTAACATTACCTCCCAGGAAGCATAAGGTAGAGGCTGAAAAGAAAAATAATACAAAAACTGATTAAGAAATTGAAAAAAATGTATAGGAAATTATGATCCAAGGCTGCAAAATTTACTAAAATTACACCATGAACTATAAGGCCTGATGAAGTAGGGAAAAAAGACTTATGGTATAGTTATTTTCCTATATTATTCTTAGGGCACAGTTCTATAAGGATTTTATTATATATGACTGATAGGTTTTAAAGCTAGCTTGTCTGACCTGTGGCCCATGGGCCATATGCAGCACAGGATGGCTTTGAATGTGGTCCAACACAAATTTGTAAACTTTCTTAAAATATTACAAAATTTTGTGTGGCCTTTTTTTTTAAAGCTCATCAGCTATTGGCGGTATTAGTGTATTTTATGTGTGGCCCAACAATTTTTCTTCCCATGTAGGCCAGGGAAGCCAAAAGGTTGGACACTCCTGTTTTTAAAGTTGGTTGGATTTGTATAATAATAAGTAAAACTTGTAGATAATTTGATAATTTGTATACAACATGTCATGGTTTAGCTTTAGTGTCAAAGACAGAATCAACACCAATGGTTGGTTGCCCGTCTCAGAGGAAAAAAGACGGAAAGCAAGAAATTTTAAGTGAATTAAAATTTATCCAATTCAGAATCCAGTAAAAATGCCTTAGGCCCAGTGCCAAAGAATATTCTTGGATGGAGTTTGTTCAACACCCTAAATTTAACCAGCTACAACTCCTTTTTAAGTGCCATCCAATACAACCTTTCAAAATAGAGGGTGCGCTTTTAAAGGCAACAAAACCTCTTGGAAGATGAGGGGAGACCCCCCCCAAATAAGAATTTATTTATAAAATATGGTGTATTTATTTTTACATGTTCCAACTTCAATCACCTTCCAAGCACTCTTTGTTTGATGAAATAAGCTCACCGAGATGCTTTTTCCTTGGCTCAAAACAGGGTTTGAACCTGTCGATTTTGATGCTTTTTAGTGCTTCTTCAGTTTTTGTTTCACCTCTTCCACATCAGCAAAATGTTTCAGTTGGAGGACTTTGTTTCATCCAGGGCAACAAAGATAAGCCGTCCGGCGAGATCGGGTGAATAGAGAGAATGCACACAGGGGTCATGCCATTTTTGGTAAAAAATTGCTGAACATTCAGAGCCGTGTGGACAGGTCCATTGTCTTGATGGAGAAACCAGTCATCTGTTTGCCACAACTCAGGATGTTTCTTCCACAAATCGTGATGCAACCTTCTCAAAACTTCCAGATAAACACTTGGGTTGACCTTTTGACCCAGAGGAACAAATTCCGAGTGCACAATCCCTCTCACATCAAGAACATAGATGATCATTATTTCCTGGGTTTTTTTGGGGGGTCCCCCCTCACATTTATTCTCTACATAAACAAATACAATTGTTTTTTTCAATATGTTGAACATACAGAAGGTAGAGATAACAGTTAGGGGTGACATAAAGAAGATCGGTCGTGTGTTTTTACTCTGAGCCATAACAGCTTACAATATCGTGACTTTTTAAACCTGTGTTACGAACAGGCTACTTTAAGGCCTAAAATTTCCCGAGGGAGTAGCTTAGCATCTCTTAGAATCAGAATTTGTCAGAGCTAAGAGACCTTCTAGATGGTGTAGTTGTAGTTCAAGGCCTTCACTGTACAGATGAGCAGACTAAGGAATTCATTTGAATACGAGTAAGTGACAGACTGTATCTGAGTGTCACCTGGCACTGTGTCCTTATTTATTCATTCCACAGATATTTGTGGATGAAGACTATCTTTTATTAAAAATAAAACACGACTAAGATTCTTTATCTGCCTGAAAGGTGCTCACTACCCATACTGAGCTAGACTCCACCCCAATCCCAATGCAAAACATTTATAAATGCTGTTGAAAAGTGACCATCATTTTTGAAAACTACAGAGCCAAGTTTGAAAGAAGAGGTTATCATTCAGGTCGATAAAGTTACAAGCCACCTACATGCCCCGTGGTGTCCTGGGCCCAGATTCTCCCACAAGAACAGGGGTTGTGCGTGGGAACCAGGGCAGAGAACCCTCCATAAAGCCAGAACCTCAGGAAAAAAATGTCCCTTCCATGCAAGAGAGGACAAGAAACCCTCTACTCATACAAGTACCAAAGAGGACAGGCACTAGGAGGGTGATTGCTCAGTTATCTAGGATGTGGGGTGTTAAGAGGCCACCGGGACACCCATTGCTGGGAGGGGCGATCAGCCAGCCAGAGAGGAGCAGGCCAGCTTGTTCCTACTCTCAGTTCCACAGTGTGGTAGGGTAGGATGGGAAGTGTCTCCTATGATAAGGAAAAATTCCCAGGCTGCACCATCCATGGGTATCAAGTCTTAATTTTTATGACTCTTATAGTGTTAGGAGTCCTGATCAAAGGCAATCCCTGCCTAGCTAAACTAGTCTCCAAGTGTGAGAGCAAAATAAGTTTTCAGAAGGACTGAAGGAATTACGATTACAAACCTGTACTTGAAAGAATGAATAAAGGAAATACATCCAGAAAAGGAAGGCTAAACACAGAAGGAAGGGATTGGGATTCAAGGCTCCATGGTAAACAAACATACCGGTATTTTTCAACTGTAGCAACACTGAAAGAAGCCTTAACCAAAAACATAGTCACAAGGCAATGTACACACAGGGGAGCAAACATGAATACCTTGAAATACAACCACAGATAAGAGTCACTAATTCTGTCAGGGGGGTTAAGATAGAGGAGACTAAGGATCAAGGGATAAGTAGGAATTTAGCAGGCAACAGGGACAAGAGTGGGTTTTCAAAGATAAATCGCCCAAGTGTGATTGGCATATTCTAGAAACTGCAGAGTTGAGTACAAACCAGGCATTCGCTGGGAAGTAGCAAAATAAAGGTTGAAAAGGCAGGTGACAACCCTGGTCTTCTTCCTTTCAAACGAATGTCATCAGAGTTAGCTTGTGAGAAATGCCATATTATAACCAGAATTCTCAGGGAGACAGGAAACATGAAATCTAAATACCATGTTAGAAACAGTAATACCAAATTTTATTATTCGGGGGGGCATTATTGCTAGGATTATTTTCAATAGTAATTTTACCCTCCTCCAAAGACCTCAGCCTGTTTTCTTTCCTCTAGATCCCCCAGGGTGTCAGCCTTGAGACTCTATTTAATGGGAGGGGAACTTCCCATTTATTGATGTAATTTTTTCCATTTTAGGAATCAACAGTATTTCAGCTCTGTTAGAAAATGGACCTGAAAAATGAACATGTCTTGGGGAGAGAAAAATACATCAATGAAAAGCAGTGAGAGATCCAAGACGTCAAATAAAATGTCTAAAATAAAGTTATAATACACAGGGTGCAGGGGCCTATTGAACAGTGTAGAATTCATTTTGCTCTTGCTGCAATGCTACCTGTCCAGATTCAAAAACACTTAGTCACTTAAATTCTAAAAATGTTTTATTTAGTTGAAAGAACTGACAAAGATCTGGAGAGACTTAAGGTAGAAATTTAGGATTTGAAGATAGGCTGAGGGATTTTCTTGAGCTGGAGTTCAGACAGAAGCACTGAACGGAGAATGTAGGGCTGACCGAGTACAAGTACACTGTGAGGAAGGTCAAGTTTGGGCTTCTCTGAGCAGCCTTTTTTATGCCCTGTCTTTTCCTTTCTGCAGCCATCGGTCATGGGCTTCTCATATTTTCTCCAAGGAGAATTTGCTCTTTGAGAAAGATTTTATAAACATCTTCATAGTGGGCCTGAATGGCTACCAAGGCTCCATACGGTACCTCCTCCTGCCATATGCATTTTGTAGTAGGGGCAGTGGTCTAAATTTCTTCATGAAGAACTTGCGGCATTATCTCGTTAGGCTGGGAGCTGAGTCTTGATCTGGGGCATTCCAAGAACCCTAGGATTCAACAAATAGCATCCTGCTTGTATCTCCTGGACATATACCTGGTTTTAAATCTATGTTTCAGAAAATGATATCCTATTTGGTCTCCTGGGTCATTGTCAATACATGTAGTACCTGTTTGGTGTGACATAATTTCAAATACACAAATATGTTGATGTCAACTTGAGCTAATTAATCCACCATTTGAATAGTATCCAGCTTCAAAGAGTATCAGTACCTAACAAACATGGATAGAAGAAAATGAAAAACATGACTTCACAAGGAAGTTTTTTGTTTGTCTTGTTTTTGTTTTTGTTTTTTTAACAGGGAAAGTCTAAAAATCTTCAGAAGATGAGTATTTACCAAAGAATGCTCAGAGAGTCCCCAAGCTGGACCTGAATAAAGCTATCTAGGAGGAGCTGTCCTATTTCAGTTACTCAATCAGCATTTATTTGTCGAATGTCTGTTTTGGGCACAGTATTGTATATGGCACTGTGGGACAAAGTTCCTCTCTTCTGCATAGTTGGAGAAATTAAATACCTGTGGGACAATAGGGAGAAAAATAAGGGGTGAGAACTATGTGGTATTGAGGAGACTGATGATTGATTATCCTTTCTGTTCTCCCCTAAGGTTCCCTTTTAATTTCTGGATAAAGTCCAAATCCCTTCCAGTCTTAGGAAACCCTTTCTATTTGATCTATGCTTATTTTCCCAAACTAATCTTGTAGCCCTTTATTTCAGGAACTCAAAGGCCCAGCTCTACCAAGTCATATACAATTTTCCATATTTATTTTCATTATCTTTTATTTTTTTGCTCGTCTAGTCCATTCCTTCTGCTGGAAAAGACCTTCTCACTCTATTTTGCTTAATTCCTACACATCTATTGAAAAGTCATCCTCCCCTGGTCTTCTCTCACCCCTCATGAGCTTTGTGCTCCTTCTATTTCTTTCCATTATATGTCTGTATTCAACCACGTGATAGCAATTTCACATCGTATTGAAATTTCTTACATATGTGTCTTATTCCCTCATTACTCTAGTTAATTATGTAAGGATGAGGATCCGTACCTCATTTACAGTTGGGTTCCTAGTGCTTAATTTGAAACCTAGGCACATAGTAGGTGCTCAATAAATATTTGTTGAATGAATTACAATGGGGGAGGTGGTAGGTGGCAGGTAGATTCTCTCCTATAGGGTTGAAAGATGCAACTAGAAGAAAAGAAGTCATAGAGCACAATAGGTTGGAGAGATTATGGGATGATACCTCTGAGGCCATACAGGAAATGGGTGACATCAATTTACCCACTAAATCCCACAATATGTTTGAAAGCCAGGACAGATCACTGATGATACTCGAAAGGCAAATTTAAAGAAAGGAAAAATGAATTTTTTAATTCTAGCAAGTGATATAGCTGGAATATGTAAAAAAATATTTTGTTTTAAATTAAAGTTAGGACGACAAAGAATACTTTGTTATATTCTGTGCTTTCTAACATGATGTCAAGATGAGAATCACATCTTATGCCGTAATATTATTAGACGCTTCCATTGAAGAAACATTCTTTGTCTGGCTAGAACACAGAGGTACTAGAATATGATAAAACTATTTTAGTTTAATTTCTGGTTCAGTATATTGTTCTTTTGCCAGGGCTGTTCAGATGTGACTCTCTTTGCCCCGGTACTGAATAGCAAAACTATGCCAGAGCAACCAATTATGTTTAATGCCAACAATACAAGGATGGCAAAGGGTGGGCTGGGAGTGGTTTGTTTCTTTTACAGAGATTGGTGGAGGGGATACAGAGCTGTTTGAGACACCCTACAATAATGTGTCCTTGTTTCCAAGGGGTAGGGGCTGGCTCCTACCACTGGGGAGAACTGAGAAAGGAGGACACAAACATGGGGCTGCCAGGTGCTATCTTAGAAGACAACTTAGACAGCTGCCCTTTCAGCATCAGGAAACAATCTTCTAATAGAATGAGCAATCAAGTGAGGATTCAATGACCAACTCCCAGAAGGACTTGTGGCGCAGAGCCAGAGTTCAGGATGAGTTGCACAGGTCAGTACAAACTTCTACTAAAAAACAGAAAGATACACAGTTGTAGTTTGGGAACTGGAGGTAGTTATTTCATCTAAAATGAGGGCTCTTAACCTTTTCTGAGGGGTCAATGGAGTCTCTGAGAAGTTGGTGGACATCACAGACCTTTTTCCAGGGAAAATACAATTCCCATATCTACAATATGTTGGATACTCTGTCCCCTCACCTCAAAGAGGCTCTTTAGTTGTGAATTCTTTAAAGAACCTGTGAAGGTTGTATTTGTATAAGTTTGTCATCTTGAGTTAGGGGATATACTCTGGGATAAGCAGCTTGAACATTCTTTTTGCCACTCTATGTGCTGTTGAAGGGAGTCCACGAACATTTTTGGTTCTATATATGTGGGTCAAGTCTGTATGGCTACTGAGCTGCCATTTTACACTTGATCTTAGCCAAGAGGTCCAAAAGTGATGAGCTGCCATTTTGAAAACTCCTTACCTTGCTTAGCTTTTTTTTTTTAAATTTTTTTTAGTGACATCTGAGAAGGACTTCTAGAATGCAGTAAAATTGTTGCCAAAAGTAAGGAATTTAAAAGGTAAGTGCTGAGAATTAATAGCTATGTAACAATCAAGTACTGAGACTTACATATTCTTCTGAGGAGAGGAAGTCCAGACTATCGTCAATTTTTGAACCTAGAGCAGGACCAGTCTCTTCAACTGTCATCCACACCCACCTCCATTCCCACATCCAACTACTAACTAGTAGTAATTAATTCAATAGTCTTTCCACCCTAGTGCCGAGGACCTGATCTATGATGCGTGGGTCAGTGAACCTTTCACACTGTCATAACGTTGACAATAATAATAGTTGAAACTAAACACTGAATCCGGCTATCTACTGGAAAACATCACAGAAAGGCTCTCCATTCTCTTTAAATATTGCTCTTGAGAACATTTGCCTTCAGCTAATTTGCATTAATGAACACTGGCTAAGCAGGCATGTTGACAAGCTGTGAAGGGGTAACCTCTTCCCATAGTAACTCTGAATTGGAGCCAAGATTTTAAGCAAAACAGGCAAGTGATTTTGCCATAAAGAGCATTCATTACTTAATATAGTTGGCAAAATCCAGATATTAGCAATCACAACTGATCATCCTTATTTGGAAAGCAAGCACATTGTTGTTTATTTAGTTCAGATATGATTTGCAAACTTAACTATAACCCTAACCTATATAAGGAATCAGCTGGAAGCATCATTAGATTCATTCATAAAATGTATATGATTCTTAAATACCCTGACAAAATTTTTTTTTTACTATTATACAATATATTTTAAATCACTGTAGTTTCTTGGATACCTAATCATACAAATGAACATGAAAGACCATCACAAAAAGACCAAACAACAATAGCAACTATATTTCAAATGTTGAAGAATTGTGAAACTGTTAAGGTTAATATATAAGTTTATATAATTTAAATATATGTATATAAATAAATATTATAGATATATAACTCCCTCTCTCTTATCTATCTATCTATCTATCTATCTATCTATCTATC
>PVKE010010556.1:0-42221 GCA_004027555.1 Craseonycteris thonglongyai | reverse complement strand
CAGCACCAGGAACGGCAGCTCTGCTACCCCAGTGGGAAGAGGAAATAGAGAAGCAGGATCAGTGCCAGCCAAAGGCTTTGTTCTCTAAGAAGCAGAAAAATGAGTCATCTGCTATGAACAAGCAAGAGGGCAGACAAAGGGAAAGAGGTTAAAACTTCATATAGGGTGGAGAAATCAGGTAGACACCACTTTAACCAAGTGATCAAGATTACAATCACCTATAATAAGACAATTCAGTATTATGTATCTCCTCATTGACGCACTAAAAAGGGCACAAACCACCTTTGTGCTATTTGCTATTCCTGTTAAAATGCATAAACTCAGTGTAATTACAGGAAACTCAATCTAAGGGACATAATGCAAAACAGCAGACCAGTACACTTGAAAAGTGTCAAGTTCATAAAAGAAAAGGAAAGACAGAGGAACCATCACAGATTGAAGAAGTCTAATTGGATGCAAGGTGGGTTATCCTGAAACAGAAAAAGGGCATTAGGAAAAAACTAGTGAAACTTAAATAAGGTTTGTCATGCAGTTAACAGTATTGTATCAATATTAACTTCAATGCTTTGATCAGTGTACTATGATTATGAAAGCCAGTAAAATTTGGGGAAGCTGGGTAACGAGTATATGGGAACTCAGACACTTTTTTCAACTTTTCCATAAGTCTCAAATTATTTCAATATAAAAAGTTTCAATTTTCATGTGGACCTTTTATTTGTGATTTCTTTAACATTATCAGTAATTCTAGGAAACTTCATTATCACCTTTGAGTCTAGCACTACTGCATCAGACATGTTAATATTTCTCTATCAATTCAAAGAATCGATATCAAAAAAGAAAGGCTGTGTTTCCTGTTAAAATTATGAATTGGAATAGGTCATACAGCTTTAAGTTTACATAAGGCTTCTCCACACATATTGCATCATTCCACTTCACAGCATCCTAGCAAGGGAAGGGGGAAGGAAGAGGAGAATGAGGGAGGGAGGGAGGGAGGGAAGAAGTAGAAAGGAGTGAGGAAGGGAAGGCAAAAGGGGGGAGGGAGGGAGGAAGCAGGGAGGGAGAGGAGGGAAGGAAGAGAAGTGTCCCTTCAGTTCTCACTCCTTTGACTGCCCCCTTCCATGTGTCTCCTCAGCTATTAAGTGGGTGCATTAATTGAAGCCTTTAGAAGTGTTAATCATCTATGAGAATCACCATTACAAGGACTATCACAGATTTCCCATCCCTATTTTCATTAAAATGTTTTCTGAAAGCTTAGAGAGTTAGCAGCAAATCCATGTCAGATGTTGTTTTAGAAAAACAAGGTTTTACACAGAACCTCCGGTGGCATATCTACTGACACCCGGTATGATACCCACTCCAGGTAACTATTCCAAGTGGGTGAACAAACCGTCCAGAACGAAGTGGCACTGTGCTGCTACTCTGCTGCCACCCAGTGGGCAGTCGGCGCCAAGGCACCTCGACAGGGAGCAGGGGTTGAGGGGAAGAATTGGGCTCTGCCAAGGGCATTTTCTCTGGAATCCAAAGTCAAGAGGCCAGGGAGAAGTGCTGCCCCTGCCTGGCACAGCACTGAGGAGACAGCGTGTAAGTACATGCATTCTTGCGAAAGGACACATTAAAATAATTACTAGGTTGCTGCAATGAAGTGCTTTGTCCACCCAAGACTGAGAACTGCTCCAGGGACTAAATCAAAGCCAAGATGTCAGAGGCACCCAGGGTACAGACCCCAACTCCAGGCTTACTTACCTGCTTTGGGTCGGAGGCAGCAGTGCCAGGAGCTGGGGCTTCCAGTTCTATGGTCACAGGCCCGTCGTTCTGAATGTGGACTTGCATGTAGGCACCAAACTTGCCGTCTGAAAGAGCAATTCAAAGTGATGAGAGGTGGAAACCCCAGAATAAGTCATCTGAAAAGCACACCTAGAGCAATGCAGTCAGAAGCCTGGCGAGCAGGGCTGGCCCTCCCACCAGCAGTGAGGGACACACAACACAAAGCAGAAGAGGTGCCCACAGACTAGGTAAGAACGAAAACATCTGGTAACAAGACCATGGGTTAGGAGAGCTGTAAAATGGCAGGACAGTAAACTGGTATGATCACTTGGGAGGGCATTTTGATGCTGTACCAAGTAAAGCTGAACAAACCCTACAACCTTGGAATTCCACTTTGAGGAGACTATTCTAGAAACTCTTATACAAAAAGAAACACTCAAAGGTGTTCATTCTGGCAGTGTTTGTGAAAGAAGAACACGATCACAAGCTGAGTAACCCTCAGTGGGTGAGTGAATGCTTGAACTCTACCTGAAATCCTCAAGGGAATACTATACAGCAGCCACATCCATTAACATGCCAAATCTCAAAAACATGCGATCCTTAAAAAATAGTAACAAGAACATATCATTATATCATCTATATAATATTTTAAACAGCCAAACGAGTTATATTACATGTGTGTGTGTGTGTGTGTGAGAGAGAGAGAGAGAGAGAGAGAGAGAACAGGAAAGACAAATGCAAACACAGGATAGTAGCAACATTCATACTAAAGAGAAAGCAGGGGCTGGTGAGATTTGAGCAAGACCTACAGTAATCGTGGCCAACTGGGCAGTGAGCACAGGTATCTATTTTCTGTGTACTTCCATTAAAGTTTTTTAAATTGTTAAATATAGAGGAAAAGAGAGCTTCAAAGGCTCCCCCAAAACAACCTCATAAACTGACCAGTAATTGGCCCAGTCCCACAGTGTAAGGTTGGAGGGAGGTTCTGTTCCTTTGTTGTAGGGTCAAAAGACCAGTCAACCTACAGAGGGCACCGCAGTGCAGAAACTGAGGAGATACCTCACTCCTCACAGGAGGGACGCCCAGAGCTGGGGAGCCCTCATCTCTGCCTGCTCCATTCTCTCCTTGCCCCAGTGGGCAACAGAATCACCCTGTTCCCCAGAAATGCATTATTAACCTGGCCACAGCCTGCCTCAGGAAAGAGTGCCTCTGTGTTTCCTGTTTTAATACCCAAACCCACTCAATTATGTCTGATCTACAAAGGCTGAATTACATTTATAAAGAAAGTCAAAAATATGCTTTGAGAGATGCTGCCATGGATGGACTAATGAAAACATCAACTCTATCACCCAAGCACCTGTGGGGTGCTTTACACAAGGGAAAACACTGTTCCTGACAAGTAGGGAAGGTTACTTGCACACCACCTCTGATAAATCCAAAATTAAGAAGAGTTGGGTCCACAGAGTAAAATTAGTATCATCCTCAGAAACCAGGAACCGTCATAACTCTTCTGCTCCTGCCCACCATTAAAGACTATCAGGAGAGTGTATGAGATCCAGTTCACACCTAAAAATCACTCACCACTTTTCCCCCACAGTAACTGTGCCAGGTACAGGGCTAGAAACGAAAGACTTGGCTCAAAGACACAGACAGCCTAACACTCATGAGCCCCAATGGCCCAATGTGGGGGACAGACGGGCACAATGTGGTGATGACACAGCACCAAAAGCCATTGAGAGACTCTGGCCCTGAGGCCAGAGAAGCATCAGCATCCCTACCTTGTGGGATAAGGAAGGAATAAGAAAGGCTTCTCATATGAGCCTACACAGGGCCCAAGACTTGAAGGGCGAGAATGAGGCTGGAAGAAAGAACAGGGCCAGCCCCTAACTAGCGCTGAGGCCTGGGCAAGTTTCTTAAGCCCCCAGTAGTTCGGTGTCTCGCCTGCATCACAGGGATACCAACAAGAGGACCTACATCATTGTGTAAGTTCAATGAGACCATACATGAAAGTGCTTGGGACAGTGGCTAGCACATGGTGTGTGCAAAATCAAGTGTTTGCCCTTATTATTATGAAAAGTCATACTCAAGAGGCTCCACACAACTGGAGCAATGCCTCCCAAACTGTGTCCTAACAGGTATTCCTTGAATAAAAAACTCCAGTCACATACTTCTGAAAAACACCCTTGTTTGAACTCTTCCTTCTAGAATCACGATGTACATGTAACAGGCTCTCAAGTAAACAAACCTATTTCATTTCTTTGCCTCCCTCCCCCCCCACACACACACACCCCAGGGAGCCCTTACGTCACACAGAACTTCTTTTATAGTGTGAATGACCCTCTGAAAGAAGCGGAGGAAGAATGGATACATGAGACCAGGGCAGACCAGCCTGGAGCTAGAGTGGCTCTGTTCTCAGGTGCTGGGGTCCCTCAGACAGCAGACCTGTCACAGCATGAGGTGACCTCCGTGAGCCTCTGCCCCTATCACCACAACTGCAATTTCCACCTGATTCTTCCCTACCTGCTATCACTCACACCAACGATCCTTAACCTCATAGAGGGCCACAGCAGAATGGACACACCAACTGTTGGTTTCTTCAGAGCACAACAGCAGTGTTGAAAACTGTATTTAAAGCACCCAAGCTGCTTGCCATTTTTACAGGCAAGATTAACCTAGTTCCTACTGGGTAGCCAAATGTGCACAATTCTGTGACCTCCTATCAGGTTAGAAAGGCTGTTCAAATCTACAGAGCATTTGTTTTATCTATGTCAGAGGAGCTAAGGCATCAGCTGGGAAGGAAATCATGTGTTTAATTGCATGCTAAAATTATGGCTACAATTAGTAGCAAATTTCAGCCACTGCAATCCTCAGGGAAGCTAACGGCAGATTCAGGAGGAAAGGAATTATTTCCGACCTTGAATTCCTGTTGCTGGGATATATGACATATGCTTCACCGTGTTTATCATTCCAAAGCAAGGAATTTATTTTCTTTTCCTGTTTCTCTTCAGTTAAGAACAGAGCTATTATCTGAATCTCCATGTGTACAGACAATAAATCCAAAGACAGGTTTTAAGAGGTCTTAAAATGGTAACATTTTTTCCAATCCAGATCAAAGAGTAAAACCCCCAAGAAAAACTATATTGGCCAGGGGAAATAAAAACACTTTTTCAAAATAATCTTAAAAGACAAAAACAGATCTATAAAACTACATCTGGGCTGCAATGGTGATATAATCAAGTTGCTCATCTAAGGCCTGGGGTTCCCTCCAGAGCTGGAGGAGAAGCCCGTGTCAGGCATGTCTGTGCTGCGTTTTCCGCACTGACGCCGAACCGGTGTGACCTGCCTCCAGCACAGCAGGCTGAGGCCCCGACGCCCAGCTAAGGCACCGCAGTACCAGCAAAGACCCACATCCCAGTCCCTTTGAACAATGCTTAACTGACAGTGACTGCCCTCCAGGCTCCCTCTCTGCCTAGTTTAATGTGGGATGGGAACAAGACGGTTGTCCTGGGAGGTCACACGCATGAGGGCACACCTGAGCTAGTAGCTAGTACAGACATGGGGTAGGAACTCTAGGTCACTATTATGATTGTCATTCCTACCACTGTCCACAGTACAACAGGGGCACATAAGGCGGGGGAGGGGGGGCAGCAGGGCTAAAAACCACACTGAAAAGGCATGCTGTTGAAGAAAATGGAGAAAACAAAAGACCCGTGTTCCCACTCTCCAGAGCCAGCCCTGCATGGCTGTGACCAGGCTGAGGCTCAGCCTCCCTCTGGGGACCAGTACTGGACACTGAGCCTCAGGACAGCACATCCCAAAGGCAGCACCCTCTGCCATCCAGGCTTCCTGGACAGGCTTCCTCTTTGTTCTACTTTCTACCTGTTCCAAGCCTGGACAGAGGGGGCAGAGGGCATTACTAATGGAGATCCAACATCAGATGTACAGCCTAGGAACCAGAAAACAAAACGTCAAGTGAGTATGTGGAACTAGGGTGTTAACACAGGCCCGGGGCAAGGCGAGGGCCATGCTGCTGGAGGAGTCTGGTCTAGTTGTAAGGGCCTGCCTCGTGCTTGCAGCCCAGGAGTGTGACTCTGCTGGGCCACGGGCACGGCGGAGGCTCTGTTCACAAGCACGGAGCTACTTCTATAGGGCAGAGTGTTCCTCCGCCCCAGGTCCCCCCAAGGGCTCAGTTGAGGCAGGGCAGCACCACTGGGGCAGATCCAATACAATAGCCACCACTGCTCAAGGGGGCTGGAGAGCAGAGGCAGGGCTCTGGAGCCCTCAGCAGAGACCAGCAGCTCGAGTAAAGGCACTTCCTAAGTGACTTGGCTGGGGGATTATTTGGTTGTTGGAAAAAGCATACATTACAAGCCCTTTAGATTCTGATAGCCGAGTTCCTCTGAGCGTGAAGGCCAGGCCTGGGTGGGCAACATTAGAACCATGGTCCAATTCCATCCACATTCAGGAACTGGAGGGAACTGCAACTGCGACCCCAGAGCCCTTGTGGCCTCTCCCCAGGCTCCAGTTCCCCTTAACGGTGTTCTCAGCTCAGCTCTGCAGAGTTCACTCCACTCCAGCGAGATACCTCCCCAGTCCAATTCCATCCACATTCAGGAACTGGAGGGAGCTGCAACTGCGACCCCAGAGCCCTTGTGGCCTCTCCCCAGGCTCCAGTTCCCCTTAACGGTGTTCTCAGCTCAGCTCTGCAGAGTTCACTCCACTCCAGTGAGATACCTCCCCAGTCTCAGGCCTGAGATTCCATGACAAGAGGCCCTGGGGAACAAGCCTTGAGGCTCTGAATGGAGAGTGCCTACTCACAGGAGAGTGAGGGCACCTGTCACCAAATGGGGCCATCCAATTCCAAACAAAGGAGCTGAAACAGGGGCTGCCAGGGAAATGGATATGAATGTGGTAAATGTCTAGGTAAGGACCAAAAGTAACCTCTTACTGGATAGTTACGTTCTCATCTGAGCTGAAGTTCTGAGGGCATTGGTTTGGTGGAGCCTTTCTCATGTAACAGGGAGGCTCAAGGCAAGGTTTTCTGACCATCAACTTTACACAGGCATCTTGAGCTCTGCCAGTGTCCTTGTCATCATTCTGCTCGGGATAAGTACATCAAAGGCTACCTGGTTGACTCACTGAGGAACTAGTGAGCCTGTGCAGGGACAATACAGTGTTTGAGGTCCCAAAGGACCTACGTGAACTCATGTGAAACAGTTCAGACACAGCTGACTCCACCAGGCACGACACCCCTCCACCGAGAGCAGCAGAATAAGAAACCAGGGAAGGCAGTTTCTGAACTCATCAGGCCATGGGACTTGGTATCAGACTTTAATTCCTTTGAACTTAAAAGCCTTTGGACTTGAATGTGATACAGAATTTAAACTTGAGCTATAATTTTCTGCTAGGACTGTGAAAATGGGAAAAGGTTTGTATTCAAATTCAGTGCATCTCCATATTGTTGGCATTTTATTATGAGTTTCTTACATATTTTGTTATTGGAATATATTAATATCATCACTTAACCTCACAGAAGAACCTCTGGTGTGTTGGGCTAGGCGACATTCCCAGCTACAATTTGGGACACAGACTAGGGAATAAGTCTTCACCTTGAAAGCAGAGTGGCCTTGGAGGTGGTTCCATAGCAGGGTTATGACCCAGTTCAGAGTATCTGGGGACAAAAGACACATAGCAGGAGGAGCTTCAAAGAGTTTAAAGGTAGATTCGCAGGACTGAGCCCATAAACTATGACCCTCCCCTGAGCAAGGAGCCCCTATAGTCAGAGAGAGCCTCTGATCCCCAAAGGTAGAGCCACAGTCCTCAGGGTGGCATGCACCTCCCCTGTCTCTTTGCAGACACATACATATAGTTGATCCTTGAACAACAGGTTTGAACTACGCAGGTCCACTTACACATAAGTTTTTTTTCAATAAGCATATAGTTGGCCCTCCATATTCCTGGGTTCCACATCTGCAATTTCAACCAACCATGATTCAAAAACAATGTTTTTGATTTGCCCTTGGGCACCAGGAATGCAGAGAGCTAACTGTATGTATGTTCTACATTATTTTATATAAGGGACCTAAATGTCCTCAGATTTTGGTATCCGCAGGGGTCCTACAACCAATCCCCCTCCGATATTAATCAACAACTAGGGAGTCAGAAGTTATACATGGATTTTCGACTATGCCTCTACTCCAAGATTGTCCAACCTGCAGCCTACGGGCCACATGAAGAAGACAGCTTTCAATGTGGCTCAACACAAATTCGGAACCTTTCTTAAAACATGAGTTTTTCTTGTGATTTTTTTTAGCTCATCAGCTATCATTAGTGTTAATGTATTTTATGTGTGGCCTAAGACAACTCCTCTTCTTCCAATGTGGCCCAGGGAAGACAAATGGCTGGACACCCCTGTTCTAATCTTTGCGCTGTTCAAGGATCAATTGCATATAATTTTTCTTGTAATTATTACTGAGAAGACAGAACAATCCTTAAAAATTTCCCAAACTTGAAAGCTTCTATGGAGGAAGTGGTTCATGAGGGCTCCTATGTTGGGAACAGCCTGGGAGAGGCCCAGGTGAAGGCAAGAACCCCACTAAGAGGCAATCATGATAATTCAGGTGAGAGACCACAGCCTGGCCAAGGTGGGTACAGCAGAAGTGGGTGTAGTTGCTGGGTTCTATATGTGTCAAAAGTGGGGCTATAGGGGAAAGCCGGGATGGCTCAGCCGGTTAAGCGCTCGCTTTGAAGCCCCAAGGACCGAGGATCGAATCCCGGCCCCGGCCCGTGTGGACCCATGTGCTGAACTGGGGAGCTCCCCCAGTTCAGTTCTCTCTCTGTCTCTGAATCTCTCTGTCTCTGAATCTCTCTCTCTCTCTCTCTCTCTCTCTCTCTCTCTCTCTCTCTCTCTGTCAAAAATAAATAAATAAATAAATAAATAAATAAATAGGTGGGGCTACAGGATTTTCTGGTGGACCAAATGTGGAAGAAAGAGAAGTAAAGCAAAACTCTGAAGTTTTGGAGCTGAAATGCATTTATTAGAAAATAAACCAGGGAAGCTGGAATAGCTCAATGGGTCAGGCGCTTGCCTTGCAACCGCAAGGTCCGGGGATTGAGTCTCAGCCCTGGTCCATGTAAACCCATATGCTGAACTGCAGCACAAATGTAACAGCCAGGATGGCAGTGAAGGTTCTCGCCCTTCACGTGGAAGGTCCCCAGTTCTGATCCTGCCCCATGCAGCCCCACATCTACCTGGTGTGGAATGAGACCATGTCATGACTAATGATGTACAACTATAGAGAATGCTCTGGGCCCTCCCCCGCTTCTCTTTCTCTCTCACTTTCTCTCAAACAATAAAATAAAATCTTGAAAGAAAGAAAGAGAGAAAAAAATTAACTAAAAGTAAACGGAACAAAGAACCAGAAAAAGCAACCAAATAAATCACACATAGAAAAAGTGTAGAATAAAAAGAAGGGAAGATTAAAAGAAGATAATGAAATATCAAACAAAAGAAAAAGACTTGATGGATAAACTTAAGAACTAATTTTCTGACAAAAATACTAAAAATTCTGAGTAAAAAAGGATTAAATACAAGTAAAACACATGAGAAAAGAAGTATTACTCAAGATACTGAGATTCTTCTAAATTACAAAACAAAACAAAACCAAAAACCCCACGAACATTGTTTCAATGCATTTGAAACTTCACATGGAAAGAAAGCACAGGTGAAATGAACTCCTCACAGGGACCTGGGAGCTGGGAAACATGACCAGGGACTGACCAAGGAAGGCTGCCCAAAGGGCTATACTGACATGGTCTACTAAAACAGATAATTTCTATATATGAATTGGTCCATACCATAGAAAATAATAAAAGGTTTTTCAGTTTATCCTGCCAGGCTATTATATTACCCTGATACTAAAACTGAACATGCATATTTAAAAAAAAAGGCATAGGCCAATTTTCCTTTTACTACAGATGCAAACAATTCTATAGGGATTCTTGGGAAGAGTTAGAAGAACGTTATGTGGTGACTGATGAGGGCTAAAAAGCACAGCCCATGATTAGGAAATGCATTCACTTAAGTTAACACTTAGAGGAAAAGACAATGGAGAAAAATGACAGTAGCATTGTAATAACTATGTATGGTGTCAGATGTGTACTACACTTATCATGATGATCACTTCATAAGTTATGTAAATGTCTAATCATTATGTTATATACCTGAAACTAATGTAATATTGTAATAAAAAAAAAAGAATAAAATAAAAATGAAATGCGTACTTGGCTAGCAAGAGAAGCTCACTTCTTTTAACTCCGAAAAGACCATGCAAGTGCGCTGTGGATGAGCAGTGACCTAGTCAAGGGGAGGGCATGGAGCCCTTGCCAAGGGCATTATGGTAGAGGAGTGGGGGCAAAAGGCTGAGTGCAGTGCATTCAGGAGAGAATAAGAGGAGAGGAGTTAGAAACAGTCAGAGAGTACAGACATCTCTTTCAGACAGTTTGAATAATGTGGAACAGAGAAGTGGGGGTGTAGCTTGAAGGGGCGCCTATCTCCGAGATAGGAGAGCAGCATGCTTGCAAGCCAGGGGAGAAGGAGCCATCACTGACTTAGGGGACAAAGAAGGGGGCAGGAAGAATGTCCGTGAACAGGCAAGAGGACCTTGGATTTGGTGGGCAGCAGAGGAGTCAGCCACTGTGACCTAGCCACTCTAGGTCCTAGAGCAGATGCTGGCAGGTAGAGCAGGGGAAGCTTCTGGAAGTTCTCTTCTGAATGCTTCAATTTTCTCAAATGTGACATAAAGTCAATAGCTAAGGTGAGGATGGAGGTTTGGATAGAGAGAACAGTCACATAGGAGAACAGAAAAATGAATGAACAGGTCAATGTATCACAACTGCTGGGTCCACTGCAGGTCAATGTCATGAAAGTGAGACCAGTCAACATTGTGAATGTTTTCTCCAGCCACATTAGGCTGCAGAGGCACCAGGTAGGCCAAGGGCTAGCGTTAACCAGGGATGGAGTTTTGCCAAGCAATGTCAACACACCAAAACTATGGTCAAGGGAGGTAAAGAGAATATGCTTAGAGGGTAATTATCATCAAGGACCATAGAATTTATAAATATATAAATTTCATGCAATCTAACTAAAAAATAACATATGTTATTTTCTGTAACTAGATAAGCTGACTTTAAAAATAATATAGGGAAGTAAAAGTGGAGAATAGCTAGGAAAACTCCAAAGAGCAATGTGGGCAATATCACCTTACCCAACAGGAAAACAGTGAAAATATTCAGTAACTAACAGTGTGTCTTCAACATGTAGACAGACAAAAGAAGAGAATTTTGTTTCTACGAAAATTTTAAGGTCAGGGACATTGGGATAGCTCAGCACGTTGAATGCTTGCCTTGCAACCATGAAGTCCAGAGATCACATCCCAGCCCCAGCCCATGCAAACCCATATGCTGAACTGCAGTGCAACTGGTAACTACCCAGATGGCTGCAAAGGTTCTGCTTCCCAAGCAAGAGACCCCCAGTTTGGTTCTTGCCTCATGCGGCCCCACATCACCTGTGTGGAATGAAACCATGTCACAACTAATGATGTACAACTATGGAAACTGCTCTGGGCCCTATTCCCTTCTCTCTTTCTCTCTCTCCCTCTCTCTCTCTCTCTCTCTCTCTCTCTCTCTCTCTCTCACTCTCTTTCTCATCCACCTTCTCTCAAACAGTAAACAAATCTTTAAAAAAGTATTTTAAGGTCATAACTACAAACAGGAATTTAATGAGATAAAGCCAGAATCTCAAACTAGTAGAGGTAAGGATGGTTTTTAAATAAATGGTTTTAGGGGGAAGCTGGGATGGCTCAGCAGATTAAGCACTTGCTTTGCAGCCCCAGGGACCAAGGATTGAATCCCAACTCTGGACTGTGCAGACCCATATGCTGAACTGGGTATGCTTCCCATGTGAGACGACCCCAGTTCGGTTCCCGCCGGGGTGAGCTTCCCATGTGGGAGGCCTCTGGTCTTGCCCTTGGCTCCAATGGGCGTGCCTCCTATGCAGGAGGCCCCTGGGCCAGTTCCCACCCTGTGCAGCCCTTGCCCACCTGTGTAGAGCAAAATCATGTCAAAAGGTGATGACATGCCACTATGGAGACTGCTCTGGGCCCTCCCCCTTTCTCTGCCTCTCTGTCTCTGGCTCTGTCAAAAACAATAAAATAAATCTTTAAAAAAGAAAGTGAGGGAAGCCGGATGGCTCAGTGGGTTGAGCGCTCACTGTACAGCCCCCAGGACCGAGGATCAAAGCCCAGCCCCAACCCATGTGGACCCATATGCTGAACTGGGGAGTGCCCCCAGTTCAGTTCTCACTGGGGTGAGACCCCGGCCCAGTTCCTGCCCTGTGTAGCCCCAAGCCCACCTATGGAATAAAATTATGTGGAAAAACCAATGATGTGCAACTATGGAGACTGTTCTGGGCCCTCCCCCTTCTCTCTGTCTCTGTATCTCTCTCTCTCTCTGTCAAAAACAATTAAAAAAAACAATTAAAAAAAAAAATCTTTGGGGCACACTATGAAGTATTTTTCAAAGCAAGATGTTAAATATGCTACCTTTGTATTAAAAGGGAGCTAAAATATATATGTGTGCATATATATTAATATTTTCTCACATTTGCATAAAGAACACTAAAACAATAGAAAAATAATGAAAACGATCACCTATAGAGAGTACGGATAACAGACTGGACTGTATCAACAGTGCGAGCAAGACTTCCTAAGGTCTATCTTTTCATATAATTTCAATACCTGATCATAGCATGTACTCAAAATTATTTAGAGCAAAGATGAAAGACTTCCACTTCTCAATTTCAAAACTTACTGCAAAGTTATAATAAACAAAACAGTGTAGTACTGGCATAAGGATAAACATATACAACAATAAAATAGACCTGAATCCATAAATAAACTCATTCATACATGGTCAACAACAAGATTGCAAAGATCATTCAACAGCGTTGGGAGCCGGTTGTGTGCCTGAATGGAGATGTTTTGGGGGGCCCTGATGGCAGGGTCTGATTCCCTTGACCTCTCGGGGAAGGCAGACCCGAGGTTTTGATGGCAGGGCCTCGGCCTCCCCTTCACCCCTCTCCTGTAACAGCTAAAGGCAAAAGATATATGCGCAGCTTCGCATGAAGAAAGACCAGACAGCTGGCACCAATTGAATAATGACCCAGAATGTGGGGGTAAACAAGAGTGTATGGGAAGGGGTCTGCTTGTTCCTGATAATTTTCTGCTTACACTGTAGTTCTTAGTTAACGCTATATTTCTTAGTTAACGAGTAACCTGTCTTGTACTTTAAAATATCTTAGTTTTTCCCTGTTCCTTGTAATGACATAAACTTTTGCTATATAAGGCAAGCAATAAAGCCATTCGGGGCTGTCCTATTGAGGGCAGTCGGCAGATCATGGGGGTCTGTCTTCAATTCCCACCGCTCGAACTCACAGATTCCGTTCAGCCAGGCTGGCTCCTGGTTACACAACAAGGAAAAAACAGTCTTTTCAACAAATGGTGATGGGATAACTGTATATTCCCATGCAAAAGAATGAGACTGGGCCCTTACCATCACACAATATAGAAAAATTAACTCAAATGGAAACTATAAACTTCTGGGAAAAAACATAAGGTTAATCTTTATGACAATGGACTTTGGCAATGGTTTCTTAGCTGTAATACCAAAAACACAAACAACAAAGAAAAAAACAGAGACAAAATTAGACTTCATAAAAACAAAACTACTGTGTATCAAAGAACACTATCAAGAAAGCAAAAGAACAACCCAAAAAATGTGAGAAAATATTTACAGATCATATACATAATAAAGGTTTAATGTCCAGAATTTATAAATTACTTAAAATGCAACAACAAAAAGACAACTTAGTTTTAAAATGAAAAGAAACTTGAATAACCATTTCTCCAAAAACAGATATTCAAATAGCCAACAAGCATATGAAAAGATGCTCAATATCATTAGTTACTAGGAAAAATGCAAATCAAAGCTACAGTGATTTACTTCTTCACACCCACTTGAATGGCTATAATCCAAAAAAAATTTTTTTGAAAATAACTTGGCAAAGATACAGAGAAATTGAAGCCCTCATACATTACTGATGTGACTATAAAATAGTTAAGTCATTATGGAAAACAGCTTGGCAGTGCCTAGAATTACCACATGACTCAGCAATTCCACTCCTGAGTATATAACAACAACAACAAAAAAGAGGTGTTCAAACAAAAACTTGTATATGCATGTTCATAGCGTCCCTATTTGCAATGGCCAAAAGGTTGGAAACAACCCAAATGTACCTCAATGGATAAATGGATAAACAAAATGTGGCCTATTCATACAATGAAATATTATTCATAAGAAAGGAATGAAGTACTGGCTCTATATCTACAAACATAGAGAAGAGGCCATCTCGAGACTAGTAAGAGGGGAAGATCCATGTAATGGGCTAGTCCCACACCCGTGTGTGACCATTAAAAATCAGGAAGTGGGATGCCAGGATAGCTCAGCAGATTGAACACTTACCTTGCAACTGCAAGATCCAGGAATCGAATCCCAGCCCCAGCCCATGCAAACCCATATGCTGAACTGCAGTGCAACTGTTAACCACTGAGATGGCTTAGCAGCAAAGGTTCTCACCTCCCATGAGGGAGGCCCCTAGTTCAGTTCCCACCCTGTGCGGACCCATGCCCACTTGTATGAAATGAAACCATGTCACAACTAATGATGTACAACTATGGAGATTGCTCTGGGTCCTCCCCACTTCTCTCTCTCACCTTTCTCAAAAACTAAATCTTAAAAAAAGAATAAAATCAGGAGGAATATCTTGGCTGCAGAGGTCCCTTCCAGAGGAGTAAAGAGTCGCAGCCCCAAACCACGCTCCCCAAGCCAGGGTTCCAGTGCCAGGAAGAGAAGTCCCCGTAACTTCTGGCTGTAAAAAGCAGCAGGGATTGTGGCTTAGTGAACCAGGGGGTGCTGCAGTCCTAGGCACTCCTCTTAAAGAGCACACACAAGAACTTATTCACTGAAAGACTCACTCACTCTGAGCCCCAGAGCTGAGACAGCAGCTCAAAAGGCACCAGGAACAAACAGGAGGAACTGAGTTGTCTAGCTTCAGAGCAAGAGATGGAGGGGCAGCTTTATCCCAAAGGGAGGAACTGGTGGAAGCCACCGTTTCTTTGTTGAGCTCTCCTCCTTTCTGTGTGCAGATGTAAGTAGACATGATATTTGAATCTCCATCAAACTGCCTATCATCTTTTGTTGGCTTCACCCTAGTGGTTCCCGAGACTCCACCCCATCCAACTTTCAGGCACATCCAAGCCACTTCCTATGGCTTTTCCTTATAACCTGTCTTAACTCATGCTGCAGACTTTCATAAAATCTCTAAAAGGTTTACAGAACCTAAACAAGCAGCATCTGGCTTCAACACATCCTGTACATCTGGCTGAACAGCCCTAAGCCTAGCACTATCTATCTATAGCCAGCCTCAGTTCATGGCTTGGCCTCTCAAGGCACCTTCAAGTCCAGTGCAGGTGGTGGCCATCTGCATATTGATCTGTGGCTCATACCAGGTGGCCTCAGGCAGGGCACAGGTTGTGGCTAAACTCGGACTGCAGCAAATCCTCTCCCAGGAGACTCCAGAGCTGGCATGCCTGGAAGCCAGCTTCAGACCAAACTGAACCATCACCTGGCTGCCTCCAAGGATGACACACTCAAAAAGCAGATTGGGCAGGCACCAGAACCCTGCTAAAGTAAACCCTGCTCTTTGGGGTCATCCTTTGCACCACAGCTCCTCCACTGTAATCACAACCAGACCTTACAACCAGCCCAAGGTCAATCCCACCCACTGATGTGCAAATAGCAATCAGGGCTCTACTACAATGAAGGGCACTCACAACCCACACAAGGGACACACCTGGAGCACGCAGCTTTGGTGACCAGGGAGAGAGTACCACTGGGTTTCTACTACATTCCAGGAAACCTATGATATAAGACCACTCTACTAAGACCAGGAGGCATAGCAGCTCTACCTAATACATAGAAACAAACACAGGGACGCAGCCACAACGGGGACACAAAGAAACATGTCCCAAATAAAACAACAGAACAAAGCTCCAGAAAAAGAACTAAACAAAGTAGAGACAGACAATCCACCAGAAACAGAGTTCCAAACACTGGTTATAAGGATGCTCATCATCTCAGGAAGACCTTCAACAAAGACATTGTAAACATAAAAACTGAAATATAAAACACAAAAAAAGAACCAGTCAAAAATAAACAATACCATAAATAAAATAAAGAATATATTAGAGGAAACCAGAAGTAGATTAGATGAAGCAGAGGTTCTAATCAGCTATTTAGAAGATAAGGTAGAACACCCAATCAGAACAACAAAAAGAGGGAAGCCGGGATGGCTCAGTGGGTTAGGCGCTCACTTTGCAGCCCTGGGGAACGAGGATCAAATCCCGGCCCCGGCCCATGTGGACCCATATGCTGAACTGGGGAGTGCCCCCAGTTCAGTTTTCACCCGGGCGAGACCCCGGCCCAGTTCCTGCCCTGCGCAGCCCCGCCCACCTGTGGAATGAAACTATGTGGAAAAACTGATGATGTGCAACTATGGAGACTGTTCTGGGCCCTCCCCTTTCTCTCTGTCTCTGACTGTATCTCTCTCTCTCTCTGTCAAAAACAATAAATAAATCTTTAAAAAAAAGAACAACAAAAAGAAAAAGAATCCCAAAAAAATGAGGATAGTTTAAAGTGCCCCTGGCACATCAAACATGCCAACATTCGCTTCATAAAGGAACCAAAAGGAGATCAGAGAGAGCAAGAAATTGAATATCCATTTGAAGAAATGACTTAAAAGTCTGCTAACCTTGAAAAGAAAATAGACATACAAGCCCAGGAAACACAGAGAGTCCCAAAAAAGATGACCCCAAAGAGGTCCATACAAAGGCTCATCATAAGTAAAATGCAAATGGTTAAAGACAAAGAGAGAATCTTAAAAGCAGCAAAAGAAAAGCAGTTAGTTACCTAAAAGGGAGCGCCTATAGACTGATTTCTCAATAGAAACTTCACATGCCAGAAGACTGACAAGAAATATTCAGTGATGAAAAGCAAGAACCTACAACCAAGAGTACTCTACCCAGCAAACACACACATAAACTGAAAGTAAAGAAATGGAGAAAATATTTCATGAAAATGAAAAAAAAAAAAAGGTTAGGTAGCAATACTTATACCAAGAGGACAAAGAAAGACCCAGTAATCCCACTTCTGGGTATTTACCTGAAGAAACCCAAAACACCACTTTGAGGGAACATGTGCATCCATGTGTACACTGCAGCATTATTTACAATATCCAAGATGTGGAGGCAGCCTGGGTGTCCATCGATGGATGAAAGAATAAAGAGTAGACAGTACATATATATACAATGGAATATTGCTTGGCAAGGAAAGGGAATGAGTTCATCTGTGGCAGCATGGATGGACCTGGAGGGTATTTTACTGAGTGTAGTATGACAGACTGAGAAAGAAAGATGCAATGTGATTTCACTGATATGTGGAATCTAAAGAATAAAATAAACAAACAAAACAGAAACAAACTCAGATGCAGAGAACATTTTGATGGTTGCCAGATGGGAGGGAAGTTGGAAGTGAGTGAAAAGGGGGAAGGGATTAAGAATTACAAATTAGTTGTTACACTTAGGGGACAAGGTGAAAAGGGTGAAGGGATTAAGAAGTACAAACTGGTGGTTACAAAATAGTCATGGGATGTAAAGTAAAGCATAGGGAATACAGTCAATAATAAGAGCAAATAAATACTGAAAATGGAAAATAAGTGACTTAAAATTTAAAACTCAAATGACTGGACATAGTCAAAGAAAGAATTAGTAAACTGGAGATGCACTCAGGAGAGCAGAAAGAGGGAAATTGACTAAGATGGTATACCACCTATACTATTCACTTGCTTAAGAAACCCTTTGAAGAAAATTAAAAGATAGCCAACTAATTTATCAAAATTTCTGAATTGTAGACCCTGAAACAACAAGGTGTTTGAACTCTATTTTCCTTGCTGAAAGAATCAAACTTTACATTCTGAATCATTTCATGTTGTTGAGTTGTGACAACAGAGAAAGGCATTTCCTGCTTTGTCTGTATCTTTTTTTTTTTTTTTAATTGCCTTTATTTGTTCAAATTGAATTGCCATAATAGACTCTGCTGGACAAGAACAAAGAGCTAAGCTTGTAATTCCTGATCAGAAGTATGAAAGGAGTTCAGGACAAAAGGGACAAAAAAGGTAAAAAGGACAAAGGAGAATAAGAACAGCAGGTAGAAGTTCAGAGAGAAAGAGGATGGCTGGGACTGCAAAGCCACCAAAATAAACCTGTCCTCATCTCCATGAAGCCAGAGGCATTCATCACACAAATAACAGAGCACATACAATGTAATTTGTAAGACACTAGGCCATTTCTTTGGGGTGCCAAGCCACCACATCGTTGACAATGTTTTTAAGGTGACCACAGACAGCTATTTAGGTGAGGAAAGGAGAATTGATAAAGATAGGTTGTTGTTCACCTTGGATAATCAACTTCAATTCCAGGAAATCATGAAAAGCTAGTATTCAAAAACAAAAATGGATAGAGTTCGCCATTTGGGCAGAGGTAAAGTAAATTGTAGTCACAGAGATGACCTAGTGTAAGTGTAAAATGAAAAAGAGATATGCAGAAACAAATAAGTTGGTAAGCATTGGCAAGCAAATGACTAAAGAGAATAAAAGAAAAGGACAGAAAACCTGAAGTGATTTGGCCAAAATCAGTTACTTATCTGCATCAAATTTCTGCGTAATAGCATCGGCCTCTGCCACAGTCTGCCGTCCTTGCCATTTATCACCAATGCAGAAGCAATCTCACACTGTGATTTCCTAAATCTACATTAACAATAATGCCTCTGGCATCACAGCACTTGCCAAAGCACATAAAACAGGCTTCCACTGAAAACTCACTCATGCTGCTAAAATGTTTTAAATAGTGAAAAGAATAGAAAATTAAACAAATCCATAAAAATTAAATACTGACCAAGAAGCAGAAACTAAACATGGTCTTCCTCCTCCTATCCCTCTATTGGCATTACGAACCTGTAGGAGACCTGGACATAAAGGACATCCACAGAGTGACAGAGCCAAGGCAATCACAGGGCTGCGGCACTCCTTAAATGTCTTTCCACATTTCTTCAGCTCTTTGCCACCCACAACATATCAGATACCACAAAACATACACAGGTAGCTCTTTTTAATAAGGTGGCAGCTTCTGACTTGCTGAACAAAGCCAACAGGTAAATACTTCCTATGGCCCAGAGTTGGAACAGAAGCTTCAGAGCAGAGATCCTTCTTTTCAACTATTACATTTTGGTATAACATTTTTTTTTCCTAACTATCAAGGCAATTCATGCTCAACACTCAATTTTGAGAGTGTTAATGCCTCCCACTGAACAGTACTTTCGCATTCTTCCCAAGGATGGAGATTCCTGGGGGGCTGCAGAGGGCCACATCTAAACCCAGTTTCCTGTACCCATTTGGTCAGTCCAATAAAACACCCTTGGGGAAGCTGGGATGGCTCAGTGGGTTAAGCGCTCACTTTGCAGCGCCGGGGACCGAGGATCGAATCCTGGAACCAGCCTATGCAAACCCATGTGCTGAACTCGGGAGTGCCCCCAGTTCAGTTCTCTCTCTGTCTCTGTATCTCTCTATCTCTCTCTATCTCTCTCTCTCTCTCTCTCTCTCTCTCTCTCTCTCTCTCTCTCTCTCTCTCTCTCTCTCTCTCTCTCTCTCTCTCTCTCTCTCTCTCTCTGTCAAAAACAATAATAATAAAAAAAAAAACCCTTAACCTCTGGCTCATTCTTCATTAGAGGGGAAAAACTGATGAATTTATATACTAGGATTTTTGCTCAAAGACAATTATTTGAAGAGCCAGAGTGAGAATAAACCTTGGAGAGCACCAGAGTTATAAACTGTGGAGGATTAAAGATGGTCAGAACCTCTTTGACATTCTTTCACTGCAAGGAGTGTCTACCCTTGAACCTGGGCAGCTTTGAGACTGCTCTGACCAACAGCCTATGGCAGAGGTGATGCTGTTCCACTTTCCAGCCCCCGCCTCAGGGGCTAGCACTTCCATTCCCTGTCTCTTGGAACACCTGCTCTTAGCATGCATGCTCAGGGGTAAGCTAGCCACCATGTTAGAAATCCAACTACCCTGAGACCACCAGGCTCTAAGAAGTCCAAGCCATGTGGGGAGGCGCTGGGGGATAAGATGAGGTGGGGAAAGGAGGGGCACGATGCACAGAGGACATCCTAGAGGAAGATCTCCCAGCCCAGCCAACACCACACAGCCCTTTCTAGATTACCGACCCACAGAATGGTGCGGAAGACACAATGGTTATATTTAGGCCACTAAGTCCTGGTGATGTATGGTAAGCAGTAATAAATAACTGAAGCATAAGGCAAGGGAAGCAAGTTCTCACAAAGAAGAGATACCCCAATAAAGCCAAAGGGTCAGGGTCCAGCAGACCAGGGCTACAGTGGGCAAGGGTGTAAGGACAGACACAAAGGCAGGGGGTTCCCAACAAGCTGTATCCAAATAGGCCAAGGGTACTGAAGTTCCAGGTCATGAGGGTGTGGTGGGCCATTTAGTATAAAGCAGGGGTCCCCAACCTTTTTGGTACCAGAAACCAATTTCACGGAAGACAATTTTTACACAGACTAATGTTCACGGGGGGCTGGGGGGTGTTGGGGATGATTCAAGCACATTACATTTACATGCACATTATTTGTATTATTACTATATTGTAATATACAATGAAATAACTATACAGCTCACCATAATGCACAATCAGTGGGAGCCCTGAGCTTGTTTTCCTGACACTAGATGGTCCCATCTGGGGTTGATGAGAGACAGTGACACCCGAAGTGGGTTGCTTATGTGCAGTCTAGTCCATAACCTTGTTTTGGTTGCCATCACTGCAGAAAACTCTGCTTCACAAAGATAGGCTGTTAGAAATGGAAGCAGGCTTTTAAGTGCTTTTGTGGCGATCTCAGGATATTCCACCTTAACTTTAATCCAGAACGTGTAGAGATTTGAAATTGTCTCAAACATACTTTTTTTTTTTTTAATATATTTTTTTAATTTATTTTTATTTTTGACAGAGAGAGAGAGAGAGATTCAGAGACAGAGACAGAGAGAGAACTGAACTGGGCGAGCTCCCAGTTCAGCATATGGTTCCGCACGGGCTGGGGCCAGGATTCGATCCTCGGTCCCCGGCGCTGCAAAGTGAGCGCTCAACCCACTGAGCCATCCCGGCTTCCCCACCTTTTTTTTAAAAGATTTATTTTTACTGTCTTTGACAGAGAGAGAGAGAGAGAGAGAGAGAGAGAGAGAGAGAGATACAGAGACAGAGAAAAGGGGGAGGGCCCAGACAGTCTCCATAGTTGCACATCATCGGTTTTTCCATAGTTTCATTCCACAGGTGGGTGCAAGGCTACACAGGGCCGGAACTGGGCTGGGGTCCCACCCCGGTGAGAACTGAACTGGGGGAGCTCCCCAGTTCAGCATACAGGTCTGCACAGGCCAGGGCCCGGATTCGATCCTCGGTCCCCGGAGCTGCAAAGTGAGCACTTAACCCACTGAGCCATCCCGGCTTCCCCTCAAACATACTTTTAAGACCACCATCATTTGTGATCTCAAGCAGTTGATCCTCTTCTAGCATGGACAAAGTTGACTCACCTGGCTTATTCACAATTGGATCAAGGATCCATTCCTTCCCAGTTCAGGAATCTTTTGCAATTGGGAAGTAATGCTCAAAGTCTTCTGAAAGCTGAGACAGGGGATCATGTACCAGCTGGGAGAAAGAAGGCCCTGACTCAGTCTCTTTCAAAATCTCTGCTAATGCTTGAAACATGTCAAAAATCCCAGTGTTCACTCATCACCCCCATTAATTCCAGGTTGGCTTTGAATGCAGCCACTTTATCAGCTGAGTTGAACACAGCTGTCGTTCTCCCCTGAAGTGACAGAGTTCATTGAGCAGGTTGAATATGTCACACAAGTAAGCAAGTTATGTGACCCGAAGAACAGACAGAAATGAGCCCAAGTTCATCAGTCCCCACTACCTTAGGACCTCCCACTAGTGTTCAACCCCAAACACTCCCTCAAAGCATATGTCACATGGGTAATTACAGAGAGTCCGGGCCAAACACTTTTTCTGAAATGACAAATCTCTCATATGCAACAGGTAAATAAGGGAGTGTGTGCACACCACAGAGGCTGCATAGGGTCTGAAGTGGGTTTTCTTAGACAAGGACCATCAGAACAACAGGTATAAAAAGGCCACCTTCAGCAGAAAAAGGAAAAGCCCCCAGCACTGGCAACAGAAGCCCTGTGACTGCATTTTTTGAAAGTGAAAATCAAGTACCCACTCCCTTTAGGCCCAGTCATGGGTCTTCAGAGACCTGCCCATGAGCCCTGGCAGTTTTAGTGGTGGTTTTGCAGAATGTGAGGTTTTTCAGGAACACGTTTCTTGCTGTAGCAGAAACAACCATGTGTGTTCACTCTCTCTCTTCCCCACTGAACTCTAAGCACCTTTACAGCAGGGACAGCGTCACTCTTGCTCAGCACCCAGAGCCTAGCACAAGGACTAGCAGATAAACAGTGTCTTACTGATAGATAAGGCACAAAAATATGACTTGAGTAGAACCAATATATCTCCTCCAACAGAATCAGGACTAAAATCCTCGACTAATATCAATATTCTGAGATGAAGAATCACCTGGCTTCAGGCTATACTGCTCCTCTCTTATTAGATCTGAGGTCCAAAACCCCTCCACTGACTTCTCTCTGAGCATGGCAGAGAAGACAGGTAAGTCCCTACAGACGTGCTGTATTCAGAAGGATAACAAAGGGCCAACAAGTCAAGAGGATGTGAATTTCACAGTGAATCAAAGATGTCAATGAAGCTCGGGTCCTGAGATAGCTGCTGACTCCATTCCAGGTTCCACCACTTATACACTCAGTGACCTTCACAGGATTCCTTTCTGCACCTCAGTTTTCTCAGGTACATAACAGGGGTAATCCTCGTGCCCACCCAAGGGTTGCTGTGAGAATTTAATTAGATAAAGAATGGAGAGTGTTTACTCTTTCTTGTACAGGGACTCACACATAATAAATCCCTGAAAGATGTATGTGGCATGCTTTAGCATAATAATGATAATGATTGATAATGATAATAATAATAATAATAGTGTATGAGAACCAAACCATAACTAGCTTGCCCTCCAGGGTTCCCATTCCAAATGGAACCCAGGGAAACAGCTTGGGGGATGAGGGAGGGGGGTACATATCAGCAAGCTGGCAGGAAACCACAATGAAGAGATTTGCTATCAGGGATACAGCTTGGGGGATGGGGGAGTGGGGGGTGGGTACGGATCAGCAAGCTGGCAGGAAACCATGATAAAGAGATTTGCTATTTGGCATACCAGCTATGGCTGGTTCTGTGCAAAAGAGCAGCAGGTGGCCCAGAAAATACCAGAAAGCTCATGAGCACCTGGTGGGAAGATGAAGACATAGAAGGAATAAAGGGGACAACAATCTTACCTCTATTCATTATATTTAACAGCAAGTAAGAGGAAAAAATTAAATCTAAATCTAAAATAAAGTTTCAGTCATTAAAGGGGAAGGAAGTAAAAATAAATGTTATATCTAAATCAAACCAAGAGTCAAGACATGGAAGCAACCTAAGTATCCACTATGGACAGATGAATGAATATAGAAGAAATAGTATATATCTGTAATAAAATACTTTTCATCCATACGAAAAGGAAATCCTGCCATTTGCATCAACATGGATGGACCTAGAGGATTTTATGCTAAGTGAAATAAATTAGACAGAGAAAGACAAGGACTGTATGATCTCACTTGTATGTGGAATCTAAAACAAACAAACTCATAGATACAAAGAACAGACTAGTAGTTCCCAAAGGAAAGAGGTGGAGGGTGGGGAAATGAGTGAAGATAGTCAAAAAGTACAAATTTCCAGTTATAAAATAAGTAAGTTCTGGGGGTGTAAGGTACAGTGTGGTGAGTATAGTTGAACAATAGTATATCATATATATGAAAGTTGCTAGGAGAGCGGATCTTAAAAGTTCTCATCACAACAAAAAACAAGGTATGAGGTGATGGATGCTAACTGATAATCATTTCACAATATATGCACATATCAAATCATCATGTTGTACAACTAAAACTAATAGGGTGTTATATGATATTTACATCTCAATAAAATTAAAAAATGTATTTTTTTCAAAAATCAAACTAGCAATTAGGGAAATGCAAATTAAAATCACGAGATACCACCTCACACCTGTTAGAATGACTATAATCAACAAGACAAGGAATAACAAGTGCTGAAGAGGCTGTGGAGAAAAAGGAACCCTCATACACTGCTGGTGGGAATGTAAACTGGTACAACCACTATGGAAGGCTGTGTGGAGATTCCTCAAAAAATTACGAATGGAATTACCATATGACCCAGCCATCTCACTACTGGGCATCTACCCAAAAAACCTGAAACCCTTAATTCGCAAAGATATAGGTACCCCAATGTTCATCGCAGCACTGTTTACAGTGGCCAAGTCATGGAAACAACCAAAGTGTCCAATAGATGACTGGATAAAGAAGCTGTGGTACATTTATATAATGGAATACTATGCAGTGATAAAAAAAGATGAATACAGCCATTTGTGACAACATGGATGGACCTTGAAAACATCTTATTAAGCGAAATAAGTCAGACTGAAAGAAGAAAGAAGCATATGACCTCACTCATAGGATGAATATAAAACTGAAAGTAGGGGAAGCCGGGATGGCTCAGTGGGTTGGGCGCTCGCTTTGCAGCACCGGGGACCGAGGATCGAGTCCGGGCCCCGACCCGTGCGGAACCATATGCTGAACTGGGAGCTCCCCTAGTTCAGTTCTCTCTCTGTCTCTGTATCTCTCTCTCTCTCTCTCTCCTCTGTCAAAATAAATAAATAAATAAAATATATATTAAAACTGAAAGTAACAAAGAAACTAAAACTCAGGGACACAGTCAGTGGTTCAATAGTTGCCTTGGGGTGGGGGGTAGGAAGTGGGGGGGAGGGCTGTGGGGGTATGGGGAAGGGGCATCAAATGTAAAACAATAATAATAATAAACTAAAAATAAAACATTTTAAAAAATCAAACTAAACTACTTTAAGTCTTAAAAGTTGCTGAAGTGGCCCTGAAAAATCCTAAAACAAAGGTAAGGTATTTAGCAGTTGTTTTGAGTTCTAATATCCCTTCAGCCAACAGAGGGCTTTCCATAGTGGAGTTGGAAGCCAAAATCTCAAAATTAACCAAAAGACAGCAAGCATATAAAACATGCTCTGATCATTTTGTCCCACTGAAAACTATAAAAGAGATAAAAGGCTGAAAGAATTAATTGATAAACTGTTGCTATCTCTAGCAGTGCTTCTGAAAGCCCAAAGGATTAGGAGATAGAGATAGAGATAGATTTTTTTTTTAAGATTTATTTTATTGTTTGAGAGAAGGTAGAAAAGAGAGAGAAAGAGAGAGCGGGGGACAGAGCAGTCTCCATAGTTGTACATCATTACTTGTGACATAGTTTCATTCCGCACAGATAGATGTGGAGCTGCGTGGAGCAGGAACCCAACTGGGAGCTTCCCGCATGGGAGGTGAGAACCTTCACCACCATCCCGGTGGTTATCAGTTGCGCCTCAGTTCAGCATATGGGTTTGCATGGGCCAGGGTCAGGATTCGATTCCCAGACTTCAGGGTTCAAGGCAAGCACTCAACCTGCTGAGCTATCCCAGCATCCCTGAAAACATATTTTAATTAAAACTGCATCATTCAAGTCAATTTTTCATCAAAATGATGAGCTATACCACATCCCCTGAGCTTAAATTCTGACCCATTATAAAAGTATATTGTCTACAGTACACAGCTTCAGGCACTTCATATAATTACTTGGATAAAATACACATCATATCAAAAAGTAAAAGGTGTTTTTAGGAACACAAAGTACCTAATAAAACACACAACACTCCACTTTAAGAACTTAGATGAATGCTGTTTTGTTTTCACCAGAGCATTCCTTAACAACCACCATTGTTCTCCCATTTAAAGTGCCTTCTCTTAGGCTTTTATGATATTCTTTGAGCTCACCCTTCCAAGGGACTCCAGTGCATTCTAAACTACATCTGACATCACTCAGAAATGGGGGGATTCTAAATACATCAAACACAGAAGACAATGCTGGTGGCATTTAGTTCTTGGCTCAGCAAAGAACTTATTCAGAGGAAGAGGGCTGGCCTTAACTACTAATTCTGAGGAGAAAAACGTTTGCAGCAAAGCCATGTGGACATGGGGTGGGGAAATAACACTAGAAACATCCATTATTAGAGTTGTAAATGGAGTTCTAAACTTGGATATTTCCAGAAGAGGGAAATGTATTCTGCTCTACCAGGACCCAAATAAAGAGTGGGATTTATTCAAGGAAGAAGTGTCCTGATCACGTAGAATCAGTTTGTCCTTATGGTAAATGGGCACTTTATACAAGAGAAGAATTAAAATAAAAGGAAATGCCATAAGAAGAGGAATATCACTCTTCTAAACATGAGCAAATCTTAAGAGCTGACAATCCTCAGTGTGGAGCTTTGCTACAGAGCTTCAAAATAGCAACTTTTATTACTTATGGTTCAAAATAGACCCAGGGGATGCCAAGATAGCTCAACAGGTTGAGCACCTACCTACTTTGCAACCACAAGGCCTGGGGATCATGGCCCTGGCCCATCCAAACTCACATGCTGAACGATGGTGCAACTGGTAACCAAAGGTTCTCACCTCCCAAGCAAGAGTGCCCCTAGTTTGGTTCCCATCCCACGCAGCCCCACATCCACCTGTGGTGAAACTACTTCACAACTAATGATGTACAACTATGGAGACTGCTCTGGGCCCTCCCCACTTCTCTCTCTCTCTCTCTCTCTCTCTCTCTCTCTCTCTCTCTCTCTCTCACCTTCTCTGAAATAATAAAATAAATCTTAAAAAAGAAAAAAAAGGAAGAATGAAAGAAAACAGATTCAATAAATAAGGGATCTATTATAGGTTTGTTTAATCCAGAGAAAGTTAAAATATAGAAATACCAGAGTTAACTATTAACAACTATTAGATGTCAACAAAATGGTATAATGTCAGCAAAAGAGACATTCTACTGAGAAAGATTTCACTCTGAGGTACATTACCAAAGGAGGGTAAACATTCTTTTCTAATAACTTTAAAGAAAAAGGCAAAACATAATGGTATTAAGTGCAATTTTACCCCAGAAGCATTAAACAGGCTAAAAATGAATGCCCTCCTTAAAAAGATTCATAATTTCAGGGATGCCAGGATAGCTCAGGGGGTTCAGTGCTTGTCTTGTAGCCAAGGGGTCCAGGGCTCAAGTCCCGGCCCCAGCATACAGACCCACATGCTGAACTGCGGCGCAGCTGTGACTGATGGGATGGCGGCAAAGCTTCTCATCTCCTACATAGGAGGCCCCCAGTTGGGTTCCCATCCCGCATAGCCCACATCCACCTGTGTGGAACAAAACCATGTCACAACTAATGATGTACAACTATGGACACTGTTCTGGGCCCTCCCTCTTTCTCTCTCTCTTTCTCTCTTACCTTCTCTCAAAACAATAAAATAAATCTTAAATAAAAAAGATTCGGGGGAGGTGGGAGTGGGCACCAGATATATGGTGGTGGAGGGGGACCTGATTCTAGGAGGTGGGCACATAATGCAATGCATGGGTGATGTGATGTGGACTTGTACTTCTGGAAACTACCTAATTGTTACCAATCAATGTCACCCCATTAAATTTAACAATAAAATATAATAATTTTAAAAAAAAAGAAAGAAATTGAGAACCACAAAAAAAAAAGATTCATAATTTCAGATTCATAATTCTCCCACAAACTAGGCCTACTATTCCAAGGCATTTTCTAAACTAAATCTTGGTCAAATTAGCGTGGTATTCCTAACGATTATCAAATAAGCAAAGAATGAATCATACACTGTCCAATATGACAATCATTAGGCACTCATGACTGTTGTGCCCTTGAAATACAGCTGGTCCAAACTGAGATGCACTATGAAATTTAAACTACACGCCAGACTTGGAAGACTCTGGTACAATGAAAGAATGTAAATTACCATATTAGTAACTTTTTACATTGTTACATAGTGAAATCATAATATTTTGGATATACTGGACTAAATAAAAAAGTCTTAAAATTCAATTGACTTGTTGTTTTTTTTTTTACTTGTTTAATATAGCTATTAGAAATCTAAAATGACATGTGGCTCACATTTGTGGCTTGCATTGTATTCCATCAGTCAGGGTAAGCAACCAAAGTAAAACATCACTATATTAAGCATACGTGTGGGTTGCTAAACATTTTCAAATGTGAAAAAGAATGAAGAAGGGAAAAAGGTATTGGGACATTCAGAAGACATGTACAGCGCAGCAATAGCAGCAGCCATTATGCTGTTTTAAGTAATAAGCATACTGTCCTCCCCTGCCCAGAACTGTCCCGAGACTCTCCCGCCTACCTTTGATGAGTTCCGGCCTATATGCCTTGCGCAGCTGTTCCAGAAAGTTATTGTAGAAGCTCTCTGCCTGCTCTGTGGGCATTGCCAGGTGGAAGTCAGGCTTGTTGCCCTTGAGGACACACTGGAGGGTGAATTGGCTGACACATAGCACCTCATACTGCTTGTCCATCACACTCTTCGACCAGTGCTTCCCACTCTCATCCTCAAACACACGTAAGTTTAAAATCTTCCGGACCCTAAAGGTAAAAAGAGTGGTGGAAGCTACCTGAAGAATCACAAGCTCCCCAACACGCTTCAAATCCCAAAAATGTCACCAGTTTCCTGACAAACAAGGACATAATGCTGACTCCATCGCTTCCAGGAAGTGTGACCTTGGGCATGTTATTTTGCCACTCCACACCTCAGTTTCCTCATCTGTAATACAAGGTAATAATGGTCCCACCTCATAGGGTTGTTTTGGGATTTCCTTTTATTGTTTGTTTGGTTTTTTGTTTTGTTTTTTTTTGCTTGTCCCTCTAATTCACAGCAGTTGCTGGTGGGAACTGGAGCCAACATGACAACCACCTATTATCTGTTCCTTCAAGTTGGGAGATATGTCAAAACATGGGCCCAATTCTCATTTTTTATAGAAGAATTCAATCTTTGCACTGTGATAAATGGCACCCTATTTTTACACCCTTTCTTGGGGATACTCCAAATGAACAATTCAGCAAATACTATAAAGCAAGTTTGTCCAACCTGCAGCCCGTAGGCCACATGCAGTCCAGGACAGCTTTGAATGTGGCCCAACACAAATATGTAAACTTTCTTAAATCATTATGAGATTTTTATTTTTTTAGCTCATCAGCTATCATTAGTGTTAGCATATTTTATGTGTGGCCCCAGACAATTCTTCTCACAATGTAGCCCAGGGAAGCCCAAAGGTTGGACACCCCTGCTATAAAGAAAACACAGGTATTGCAAATACACACAAAAATAATCTGATCTGGACAACTATGTCACATGCTCCTTAAGTCCTAGAAGAGCTTGATATATACATGTAGATGACAAAGGACAGCCACATTGGCAAGGAAGAGAACCAGGTAACATTTATAAGGTCAGATTTGAAAAGCATGGCAAAGAATGACCTGCATGAAGTTGAAATTCCACTACTGGGAAGCTACTTTTTTAGATGATGTTGAAGACACATTCAAGGGCTCTACAAACAGTAATTCACTGACTCTTTACATGGGTACTCTCCATGGTGCGCATCTTTCATCACCCCTCTCCAGAGCCAAAGTCTTCTGTTGAGTCAAATCTCTTAACCACCAAGTATTAGCTCTCCAGAATGCAACAGCCATAGAGAGATTCAGACCCAGAGCCCCAGTTTTCAACCACAACACTCTACTGCCTCTTTGAGTATCAAGGGGACTGTTATTAAAATACCAACAACTCTAAAGTGGTATGAACTGTCCTTACCAGTCACTAACATCTTAGCAGGTTCTAAGTCTGATTTTCAAACTAATAGAAAAGAGACAATTGGGCTGGGTGATACCCAAGCTCTGGGAACCAAGGGGCAAAATAATGGATTCAAGCATCTGAAGTAAATGTACCAAGTGGTGCTAGGGCAGGAGTAGGGGGCAGAACATGCAGTGGGAAGGGGAAGGAACCTCAGGTACTAAGACGGCCAGTCAGGCAACAGCAATGACACACACCCCTACCTTAGTAAAAGGAGCATGGCTCCAGGTCAGGTAGCCTAGATTCTAATTCAGATTCGAGCTTTTTGCTATGTGTATATGTGACCTTAGGCAAGTAATTTAACCCCTCAGAACTCCAGATCCTTATGTGTACAATGAACAACTGGGTACTTTAAAAATATGTAAACAGGGGAAGCCGGGATGGCTCAGTGGGTTAAGCACTCACTTTGCAGCCCCAGGGACGGAAGATCAAATCCCAGACCCGGCCCGTGAGGACCCATATGCTGAACTGGGGAGTACCCTCAGTTCAGTTCTCACCGGGGTGAGACCCCGGCCCATTTCCTGCCCTGTGTAGCCCCACGCCCACCTGTGGAATGAAACTATGTGGAAGAACCAATAATGTATAATTATGGAGACTGTTCTGGGCCCTCCCCCTTCTCTCTGTCTCTGTATCTCTCTCTCTCTCTGTCAGAAACAATAAAAATAAATCTTTAAATATATATGTGTGTGTGTGTGTGTGTGTGTGTGTGTGTGTGTGTGTGTGTGTGTGTGTGTAAACAGTGCCCAGATCATATTTCTCAAATTAAAAAACAGAAATCATTCCTAAGAGGCATGGTTTTTCTATGAAGAGAATGGTTCATGGATGTAGCAGCAAATGGGAAATGGAGGCTAAGCTGTGCTTCTGCTCTGCTGCTCACTTGGTAGGTGACATCTGACAGATTACTCTTCCTAGGTCTCCTCATCTGAAACACAGAGGTAACTGTACTACATCAAATGTCACATGAATAAAAGTGACAGAGGCTCCAGAAAAAAGTACTATGGAAGTTCACAGTATATGTGCATAACATGTACATGTGCACACGTGTGTGTGTGTGTGCGTGCGCATGTGTGTGTATGTGTATGTATAACACCATATATCCCCTTCAAATAGCAATGATTTAGAAATCCACATCTTACATGTGCTCCAATTCCTTCTGCGTATCTTCCAGAGAAATACCCAGCAACACACAGATGCCCCGTCCAATGGCACTTATCTGCTCTCCTCCAACTAGAAAGGAAACAAAAGGGAAAAATATACTCAGAACCAACTAGGTGCCTTGAAGCACTTTTAAATAACCATAGGAAGGTTTAAACATCACACATACTTCTTATAACTTCTTTGGCACAGTTAGTAGATATTCAAAAATGAAAGGAGTTATGTAAATGCAGTAAGATAATCATAAGTTATGTCCATTCTGGTTTTATATCTGGAATGAATGAGTTGTGAAGAACCAGTAAGCAGGATTTTAGGGCCATATCTTCATCTGTGTGACCTTGGGTAAGATACCTGAAATTTTTATGATGAAGTTTGCCGATCTGTAAAAACAGGGCTTTTTCCTGCCCAGAGAATGTAGCTGAGCTACATTCACATACGTGTGTGTGTGTGTGTGTGTATATATATATATATATGAATATATATATATATGAATATATATATATATGAATATATATATATATGAATATATATATTCATATATATATGAATGTAGCTCAGCTACATTCTCGGGAGATTCCTGCTTTTCTTGGAATCAGCAAATCTGGTATCACAATACACAGCACAAAATGGGAAACATCTGTCATAAAAATAAAAAAATTAGGGATGCCAGGATAGCTCAACAGGTTGAGTGTTTGAGTGCAATTGCAAGGATCAAATCTGAAAAAATCTGAAAAAAATCTGAGGATCAAATCCCGGCCCCAGCCCGTGCAAAACCCATATGCTGAAATGCCAGCAACTGGTAACTACTGGACTGGCACAATGGCAAAGGTTCTCGCCTCCCATGTGGGAGACGCCCAGTTCAGTTCCCTCCCCCGCCAGCCCCACATCCACCTGTGTGGAATGAAACTATGTCATACAACTATGGAGAATGCTCTGGGCCCTCCCCGCTTCTCTCTTTTTCTCTCTCACCTTCTCTCAAACAATAAAAAATAAATCTCAGAAAGAAAAGGAAGGAAAGAAGGAAGGGAGGGAGGGAGGGAGGGTGCGAATGGAGGGAGAAAGATTTTTCTACTTATTGCAAAAAAGATAATTATACACAAAACCATGGTTTAAAAGTTGAATTTCAAGTCAGTAAACTCCTACTATTTCCCAGCTTAGTACTAATGTTACATGTTAGGCTAATGATCCCCAAATCACTTTAAATCATGCACCTCATTTATAAAAAAAAAAAATCTCTGAACACATATTCCTATTCCAAACATTTGTGTATGTATTTGTAGCCAATGTAGGCTCTATTACAAATAGACAGCCTCTCATGAGGTATTGGCACAGTACGTGGGCCAAGATACATCATTATGATGATGAATCAAAGTCCATACTTCAAATGTTTATCTTCATAATTTTCCCTTTTTTTGGCCAACTTTTTGCCAAATCTAATTAGATTATTGATGTTCTGCTACTTTATCATGCACTGACCTAATGTAATAATCAGGGGAGGGTCAACTCTACCAATTCTTGCTTGCTTCTGCAGGATAATAACAGCTATAAATATACCTGACAAGAATAACAGATTTTGGGGAAGCTGGGATGGCTCAGTGGGCTAAGCGCTCATTTTGCAGCCCCAGGGACCAAGGATCAAATCCCAGCCCTGGCCTGTGTGGACCCATATGCTGAACTCTACTGTGCTTCCCATGAAGGAGGCCCCCAGTTCAGTTCTCGCTCTCCTCCAGCCCCCACCCCATTTGGACCCTGGCTCGAGGGGGCATGCCTCCTATGCAGGAGGCCCCCATCCCAGTTCCTGTCCTGCGCAGGCCCTGCCCACCTGTGTGGAATGAAACCATGTTGAAAACTGATGACGCACAACTATGGAGACTGCTCTGGGCAATACCCCTTCTCTCTGTCTCACTCTGTCTCTGTCTCTGTCTGTCAAAAAACAATAAAAGAAAAAAAGAAATAACAGACTTTACGGTGTCACAATATCCTACAAGCTAAGAAAAGAATAAGATGGTAATGAAAAGAGAACTGACTCTGGGTGGTAAACACACAATGCAATACATAGATGATGTAATGTAGAATTGTACACCTGGAACCTATGTAATTTTTACCAACCAATGTCACCCCAATAAATTTAACAATAAAAAAGAAAAAAAAAGAAATGAGAAACTCCCTTCTTCCTTCAGGTATCTGACAAGGGAACCACCTGACATTCAGACTCCTAGGGAGTACCAACATCAACCCATTCCAGAAATATTAATTTCTCTTATTTTTATGCTAAAATATATATTTTTTGTAAGATTTTTATTTTTATTTTTATTGTTTTTGACACAGAGAGAGATACAGAGACAGAGAGAAGGGGGAGGGCCCAGAACAGTCTCCATAGTTGCACATCATTGGTTTTTCCACACAGTTTCATTCCACAGGTGGGCGGGGCTGCACAGGGCAGGGACTGGGCCTGGGTCTCACCCTGGTGAGAACTGAGCTGGGGGCACTCCCCAGTTCAGCATGTGGGTCCTCATGGGCCGGGGCCGGGATTTGATCCTTGGTCCCCGGGGCTGCAAAGTGAGCACTTAACCCACTGAGCCATCCTGGCTTCTCTCTATATATATTTTAATATTTTCTGCTTTTCTTTTTTTTTTTTTTTTTAATTAATTAATTTATTTTTATTTTTGACAGAGAGAGAGAGAGATACAGAGACAGAGAGAGAACTAAACCGGGGGAGCTCCCAGCTCAGCACATGGTTCCGTACAGGCCAGGGCCAGGACTCGATCCCCGGTCCCTGGGGCTGCAAAGTGAGCACTCAACCCACTGAGCCATCCCGGCTTCCCCTTCTGCTTTTCTTATAATGGACTATAATTGACTTACTGTCCTTTGAGCCACTGACTCAACAGCTGAAAGAGAAAAAAAATCCACCCTGACATAAGCAGTTTCCAGTTGGGGTTCTTCACTTATTTGCATTGCTTCCGAAAAAAGTCTTTATTTTTATTTGTTCTTTAAATAAATCAATAGTATTTTCTTATACCGTCAATATATTTTTTAAATTTTCTCCAGAATGTTTTAAATGCTTTAAAAAAAATTATTGAGCTATATCCACTAATAAAAAAATTACACAGTCTAGAAAATTTGGAAATTATAAGAAACAAGGAAAAAAGAACATCCAAAGACAAGCATGTTAATATTTTAATGATTTCCTTTGATATTTTCTCTATTCATAGATTTTTACATTATATTTGTATTCTACTATAATATTGATTACAAGAATTTGTCTCATCTTTTCTCTTAATATTGCATATGCATTTTTCTATGTTATAAGCTTTTCCTGAACATCTTTTAATAGTTGCATCCCTTCCAGTAGAACTGTTGCATTCTAGTCAATGGACTGACTAACCATTCCATTTGTCTAGATATATGGCTTGTTTCAAGTTTCACTTCAATGAATAACATTGTGATGAAAATTTCTGTACACTAAAGCTTTTTTAAATAGACTTCTTAGAGTAGTTTTAGGTTCACAGCAAAATTTAACAGAATGTAGAGATTTCCATACTCCAGCCCCGCACATGCATAGCCTCCCCATTATCAATATCCCCACCAACACAGGGGTACGTTTGTTACAACTGATGACACATCATTATCATCCACAGTCCACAGCTATATAGGAATTCACTCCTGCTGGTGTACATACCATGGGTTTGGACAATATCTGAGTATAATGATATGTATCCACCATTATAGTATACAAAGCGCTGTCCAGAAAGTATCCAGCCATGTACCCATTCTCATTACATTGACAATGGCTGGATTTTTTTCTGGACAGCCCTCGTTTCATAAAGTTGTTTCACTGCCCTAAAATTTCTGTTTTTTGCCTTTTCATTCCTCTAAAGTGTTTTTTATCATTAAGTTTCTCTTTTTAGAGTAGATTCTCAAAAGTATAATCATTATTTGAAGTGATTCACATCATTATTTGAGGAGTTTCAACATTTTTATAACATAGTATCTTAATAAGAAACAAATTATGCCCCAAAGCCTGTATATGACATAGCTTGTTTTCTTATTATGCAGTAGTTTTGCCCTCCTCCTGTAACAAGTACCATAGAAGTAGGAGGTTTGAAGGGAGCTTTTATTATAGACAAATGAATTTCCAAGGAAAACACCTTGAAAATCCGTTTTAGACAAAAGACCACCAGGCTAGAAAAGACCTAAGATATTGGGTCAATTTTTCCTGAGTGGTATCATCCCTGAGACCTCATCTTTGAGAATTTATAACCTCCCAAACCCAACCATTTCAGATCCTTTTCTCCAGATTCACTGCTGAGTGACAGGATGGGAGTTACTGTACTGTTCCATCTGTTAAATCAAATGAATATGTTTGAAATGTTCCATAACAAAGCTTTTTAAATTAGATTATCACAATAACCATGCTAAGTTATCAGAATGTGCCTGACCAAGCTCATAAAGTGAATCTGCCACATAATAAAATCTGACTCCTAATATTCTGCTCTGTCCCAACCATAAAATTGAAAGTGACATTTTAGAACCCCTGAAATAAAATGTCATTCCCATACAGCCACATTTCAATGAAGCCAGTCACATTCTTAAGGAAACAGAAAGTCTCTTTTTCACTACAATTCAACTAGAAGGCCTCTTTAACTCCATGGTACCCCCAGCACTGAGAGAGAATTCCATTTTATTAACACCCTCCCACAATTAACACTTATCTTTCTTAATAGCAGGTTGGTTATTTGTTTTTAACTAAAAGCATGACTTTTTTTTAAAGATTTATTTTATTGTTTTTGACAGAGAGAGACAGAGACAGAGAGAAAAGGGATCACCCAGAGCAGTCTCCATAGTTGTTGTAAGGCATCATCAGTTTTCAACATGGTTTCCTTCCACACAGGGGCAGGGGCCAAGAAGGGAGAGAACTGGGCTGGGGGCCTCCCACATGGGAAGCACACCTCAGTTCAGCATATGGGTCCCCATGGGCCAGGGCTGGAACTCGATCCTTGAACCCTGAGGCTGCAAAGCTAGCACTTAACCCACTGAGCCATCCCAGCTCTCCCAACTTAAACAATAAACTAAAATCACTCAAACTATTCAGCAAATCTCACAAAATACATGTTTTCAAAATTCCAGATCCACACAATGGAGAAATCAGGAGAGATAAGAAAGCAGCTAAATTTGCCTAAGTTTATTCATTGTCAGTGATACCCACATAATGCAGACTGCAAGATTCTTCTCAAAGCAAAAATCTTTTCATCTATGAACTATCCCAGTTTCAATAAACTTAAATAGTAACTAAATTGTTAAAAACAAACAAAAACTTTGGTTTAAAATTCCACAAATCTGTTACTGTATTCCCTATTATTCCAGGACCATATCCAAAAAGTTACAAGAGCTTAGAAATCATTAGGCATGCTTGAAAAGTAGAATCTCAGACTTAAACTCCTGTATAATACTGGTTTTGCTGTTTGGATGTTTCTTTAGATTTTTGTTAATTTGTTTTTAGATCATCTGGACCCCTGATGTGCAAACTAGAATACAGTGATCAAATGATGACTAATGATTGGGTGGCATAATCCACAAGAAATTGGTGGGAAAGATAAATATTTCGCCCTGAATTCTTTCGATTCTGATATCCCTGCAGGGTTCTGCAAATGAGGAAGAGGAATGTCCTGGGGCGGGGAACGTTCTGAAGCTAGTCTGGGAGCTGATCACATGGGATTGCACAACTGTTGGAAATCCATAGACGCAACTCCTCATATCTGTATATTTTATTGGGAATCAAGATCCATAAAAATTAGGACATAGAGAAAATGGGCAAAATGGGAAATTTAAAATAGAACGTTGGAAAGAGGATGTTCTTGCTCCAGACATGCTCCTCACAGGTTGTAGAACAAACAGGTCGTGGGGATGCTCGGAGGTTCTGCCACCCTGTACTAAGGACCAAAAAAAAAGGTAATCATAAAGTGGATTTATCGTAAACCCAAAAAAGGGGAAATCCAGAAGCCAGGGGTGCGCTGAGGCCCGCCAGGCACATGGACGGCGCTCTGGAGCCGTGGTGGCGCTCCGAGCCGGGGGGGACTTGAGGCTGCGGGGGCCGAGCTCGCGCAGGGGCCGCAGGAGACAGAGTGGCCCCGGCGATCGTGCGGGGGAAACGGTCGCAGGGCGACCGGGGACTGCCGGGCACGGGGTCAGAGACGGCTCCTCCCGGCCCCGCCCGACTGACCTGTGACGCTAGCCCGGGTAACGCGCTGCACTACGGCTTTCATGGCGGAGGCTACAGCGGGTGAGGTGACGCTGGGATCCTTCCGGCCTCGCGACTCTGCGAGTAGCTCTGTAGCCGGAGCCCTCTACGGGTGACACCGGGAAGAGCGCTCGGCGACCCTATCCGACCAGGTTGGGGACTGCCAGCCTATGTCGGCCACGCCCACCATAGGTTAGGCCCGCCCACGTCGGCCACGCCCACCTGAGGTCTATACCGTAACTCCACTCAATCAGTGAAAGGCCCCGCCCCATTCTCGTCCTGCTCTGCCCACAGCTGGATCCCGCCCGAACGTGGATCGTCCACCCTTGCCCAGACCACAGTCTGCACCTGTTTTTTCTCACATTCCCAGGCCTAAAGCCCAGCCTTGTGCTGAATCCTAATCCTAATTGTGTCCCTCCCTCCTTCTTTCCATCCCTCTGCCCTCAGATCTTCCCAAAATGTTTTTCGTCTTCCCACCTCAGTGGCTTCTCAGAAATCGACAGAACCGGAGCTACTGCCTAAAATAGCCATTTAGCTATTTAAGTATTCATTTGACTTAGCCATGCCATGTTACTGCAGAGATGTATTCCGTAATTCTATTCCTCCTCTAATACTAATACTTAGCTCCTCCTCACAGGAATGTTAAATTTAAATAAAATAGACTGTAAAAGTGCTTACAAAGGTCTACACAAGTCCCTGTAAGAATAAGCTTCTCTTGGTGTATCTTACAGTCCTCTAATGGCATTGGTAGGTGTGGAATGATGAGGTTCAAGACACACGACACCAAAATATGATACCTTGGAACATTGCATATTTTAAGCTGAAAGAGTTTGAGAAAGCAGCAGAAGCATGAGTGGCATGCAGACCTTCCCCTGACCCTTCTTCCCTGGGACAGGTCAGAAAACCTTTACGCGAGAGGTGCCGTTTCTATACATACCTGGAGGAAAGAGCATCCTTATCTCTGAAAAACAAGCAGGCCTTGCTAAGTCTACCCCAGTTTGCTACACTTACCTCATACTCCTTGACCTATCATATTCCTCCACAATTTCCCACTCTTCATCAAATCTAGCAGAAAAATACTTGGTCTCAGGGGCCTCATTTCCTTTTGAAGCCTCCCATGTCATGTGTTATTGAATTCAGTCATGTGTAAAACTTACAGAAATTTGTACACCTTTCTCCTGTTCATCTGTCTTTCTCAGTTGATTTTCAGACCCACCCAGGGATCCTACAAGCAAGTGTTCAGGAAAGCTTTCCATCTCCTACAAGAGAAAGTATTCAGATAAAGAACAAGGAACAGTCATTTGACCAGAAAAGACTAAAAAACTAATGTGCTTGAATGTTAACACTACACACTAAATTACCTTAATGAATGGGAAGCCGGGATGGCTCAGTAGGTTAAGCGCTCACTTTGCAGCCCCTGGGTCCCAGAATGAGTCCCGGCCCCAGCCTGTGCAGACCCATATGCTGAACTGGAGTGTGGCCCCAGTTCAGTTCCTGCCAGGTCAGCCCCCAGCTCACAGGGCACGCCTCCTATGTGGGAGGCCCCTGCCCTGCATGCCCCCCCCCACCTGTGTGGAACAAAACCATGTCAAAAACTGATAACATACAACTATGGAGACTGCTCTGGGCTTTCCCCCTCCTCTCTGTTTCTCTCTGTCTCTGTCTCTCTGTCAAAAACAATAAAATAAATCTTTAAATAATAATAATAAATTACCTTAATGGAGTGGCCAATGTTAACCTCACCAGTAATGAGACAAACATCACATTAACCCTGATATTGCACTGAGAAAGACACAACATCAGCTTTATAGTATTTCTGCCCAAAATATATAAACTGTATGGGAGAGGAATAAACTTTCCTCAAGGTTCTTTTGGCTGGTCTAATAACCAAATGGATATAAGTCAGAGTAACAAGAGAAAATAACCAAATTTAATACATACATATGTATGGGAACTTCACATGCAAGAGTTAGAGACCCTACATGCATGAGAGGTTCAAAGACAGAAAGAGAAAATAGGTATACACAATGTCTAACAATTAAATTCACAAACTCATCTTAGAAAAAGTACTACACACCTCATTGTTGAATATCACCATAGTCACCTTCAAAGTACTCCCCTTGGGAAGCTATGCACCAACACCAGTGCCTAGTCCACCCTTCAAAGAAATTTTGGAACTCTTTCTGCAACGGCCATCAGAGCCATCATTGCATTGCCCTTGATGTCCTGAATGTCATCAAAATGTCTTCCTTTCAATATTTCCTTTATTTTCCGGTAAAGATTAACGTCACTGGGGGCCAGATCAGTTGAGTAGGGAGGGGCTCCAATACAGTTATTCATTTACCAGCTAAAAACTTCCTCACAGACAGTGCCGTGAAAGCTGGTGGAATGTTGTGATGCAAGAGCTGTGAGTTGTTGTTGAAAAGTTCTGGTCGTTTCTGTCTGTTTCACACAGCCTTTTCAGCACTTCCAAATAGTCAAATTGGTTGACTGTCCAATTGGTACAAACTAATAATGAACAATCCCTCTGATATCAAAAAAGTTAGCAGCATCGTTTTGACTCTTGATTTGTACTGACGGAAATTTTTGGTCATGAAGAATTGGCTGACTTCCATTGTGTACTCTGATGCTTTCAGAGTCATACTGGTACATCCACATTTCATTACCAGTGATAACATGGCCCAAAACATCATCTTGCCTCTCCAAAAGGTCTTGGCAAACTTTGACTCTCCTTTGCTTTTGTTCATCGGTGAGCTCCTTCAGAACCATTTTTGCCCACATAGTTGGCATAGAAAATCTCATGCCAAGATTTTCAATTAAGATTTTCCAGTTTCTCTATTGATGTTTACTTGGTCTGCTATGCTTCTCACAATCAGCTGACAATTTTGATACACAATTCAACAAATGTTTACAATATTTTAGTCAGTTCTGCTCATTATTGGCCACCCTGACATCTTCTCTCCCCTCAGAAAAACATTTAATCCATTTGTACACTGCTCTTTCTTCATGGCATTATCCCCATAAATTTGGACTAACATACCCATGATTTCATTTCCACTCTTTGCCAAATTTAACAAGAAATGTAATGTTTGATCATTGCTCTAATTCAGCTCTGACATTCTCATGGCAGCACACAAAAACACGCAACAACAATGAATGCCATTCAGCAAGATATTGTCACGTATTGACATGAACACAGCTATGAGACACTGATTTACCAAGTTTACGAAATCTTACCAAGTTGTTTGTACAGCATTGCTAACAAAAGCACATGGTGGCAAGTTTGCAAACTTAATTGTCAGAATTGTAAGACATTCTGAACCAGCAGGGACAATTGAACCCCGGAGTTTATTTTTGTATTTTGTTCCTGGTCAGGCCTGGGCCTGCACACTTCAGCCTAAAGGGCCCAAGACCCAGCAAGCAGGCCCCAGTGGCCCTCCACCCTGGGTTTGGGCTCCCGGTGTGCACCTGTACCCCCCACCTCACTCATTGGGCAACATACACTGTCATGTTGCTGCAAGTCATTTGTCTCCAATTAAAGTTTCTGTGACTTAAAAATATATAAAAATAAAAAGACATTCTAAGCCAGGGATGAGGTAAGGTGCTTTGGGTCTTCAAAGGGTCATTGCAGGGAGGATACATGTTTTGTTATTAGTAGTCTGCCCAGCCCTATAGCTGGGTCAAAGGAGGCTATCTTTGATAATTTCTTATTATGGGCAAAGCCCCAATTCAAGTTCTTTTGGTAGTTAGTGGAGGGGCAGAAGTTTCTCTTGAGTCCACAGCTTAAGACCATTCTACATACCAGAGGCACATGTTGGGGTGGCTCTTTCTGACCCCCACCCCCACCCCCCCGCAGTTTCCTCCTCTGAAACATCCCTGGAAGCTTCACAGTTCAGAAATTGGGTTGATAGATTGTTCTATATCTCATTAAACCAGTCGCAGTCTTGAGAAAAGTTCAGTTCAGTTAAACAGTTGTGTCTCATTTCAGGAGGCAGTGATTCCACCTATGGTGCAAGCAATCAGGTATGTAATAAGAGATATCTCTATGGACAAAACAAAAACAAAGGTTAATAATGGGAACAGACTATAATAATCTCAGTTTGAGTTTTGAAAGCAGGCAGTTGAGATTTTTAGATGTGTCTCAAATCATCTTCAGATGAAGTATAGGCCAGCAGTTATAGTCTGATATTCTCCTGGTTCACAGTTTGAATGTTTCTGGTGATCTTTCTCCAATAGGCATGAAGAATATCCATAGATGAGTTGTTGTGGCAATTTCTCTTAAGTCTACTATCAAGTTATCCAACTTTAACTTGCACGGCTTTGGGAAATGGGCAATTTCAGTTCTCAATGATTCCAAATCAAAGGATGGGAGAAAAATTGGAAACATTAGTTTGGAGAGTGATACGCAGATATTGGAGGGAACCAGAAGAATTCAAGATCCAACCCATTTTACAAGTCAAAAACAAAAAGCACAAGGTAATGAATAACACTAGAATCTAATATCCACAAAGGTAAATTATAGTTTCTATCACAACATAATTTTTCTCTCTAAAATCACCCCCTTTTATCTTCACGCAGTGGCAGTATCATAGCCAATGAGGTTTATCTGAGGCACAATTATTGCTAATTAAAATCACCTCCATTTTACCAAAGATAGCCAAATTAAGACTAATTTATTTGCAAAATAAATCATTTCAATAAACTTGGCCTGATTATTTGTGTAAGTCCAGCAAGAATAGTAATTAACCACATAGGCTCTTTTAAATCTGCTTTGCTGGAATTTTTCATGAGGAATCTTCAGATTGAATTTTTTTTTTTTTTTTTTTTTTTTTTTTTTTTTTTTA